>JAASGD010000366.1:0-24797 GCA_023334115.1 Globisporangium megalacanthum
TCAAATGAACGTGTGGGTGCTGGGCGCGCCAAAACGCAAGGTGTCGTCACCTCGGTCACCTTTCTCTGCACGCTTTACTTGCCACATCTTCGACTTTTCCCTAGACCTCACACCTAACCGTGTGCAACGGGTCCCACAGTTTCGCGTCGGATGGTCTTGAGCTGAAACGAATTGCTTATGAACACATACAAACTTCCATATGCGGAAAAAAGATCCGAGCCATTCCTATTATAACTAACATCACATGTTGGAGGATGAACAAGCGAAAAAAAGCCACATGTTCACATGATGAACATACGGGGAATGGGGGGTTATTTTAGGGGAAATCCATTGAATGCTCGGTCGGTCAACTGAGTGCCGCGCTTAGCGTGGAAAGCTCTGGATTTTGAACTTATGGTTACTGACAATTCTAAATCACACACCATTACCGAACAAGAGCATATCCTCGAGCCTGTTGCTCGAGATGACTCCGGTCCGACGTTGCGGGGGTTGGTCGGTCAGTCCCGTCGGCTCCTGTGGCACTTTTTTAGTTTGGACGTACCAAATTTTATATCCGTAAAAATCTAATATTTAAAAAGCGAATGTCGACTGTCTGCTCCTCGTGCAACATTTTCCACATGATGTTGCACGAGCAGAAATTGTTTTTAACAGTGTTTTTACTGTTCACCAATTGATCAAAGCCATCTAAAAGCAAAAAAAAAACAAAATAAACGAGTTAAATTCAAATCCGTTGGTGATCCAAGTATATATTTTTACAGTGTATATGTTTTTGCTAGACACTGGGATCTCTCTGGGATCCCGGAGTAACTCTGGATTAAAATCCAGAGAATAAAATTTATTGGCTGACTCAACATTCAATGGATTTCCCCTAAGTTGAATTGAAATGTGAATGAATAGATTTGTCACGTTTAATGTCACAAATCTATTCAATGACATTTCAATCAAGAACAATGTGTTCACTCAAAATAGTTCTGGACAAAACTAGTCACTCAATAATAAAATTTTGGACAAAAGTAGAGAGTGGGTTTGACTGACCCACCAAGTCACATCAGTGATTGAGTGCGAGAGTATGAGCTCGAGAGACCCCAACGGACAGTGACTTGATGAACTACCGCTCCTATTAACGTGTTGTAGTGCCAGTGGAGACCGCTGAAAGAAGTAACAATAGAGCGTAGCAATGGCGCAGCAGACACGAGATCACTTTTGCATTCAAGCAACAACGCATCAGGGCGCCTTCGACAGTTCGGCGCTATCGCCACCGTTTATCCAGTGGAGATCACGGGGACTACAACAATCACCGCATAAGAACACATGGACCAAGTGGAGAATACGATGCCTGTTTGTTTGCTGTTGCAGTGTATACAGACCTTCATACTACCACGTCTTGGTTAGTGGATATCTGCGCGGCGCTGCATGTTCCTTTGTTGTGCCTGGGGCGCCTGCATCTGGTACACTCGCGAGGCCTCTTCGTATACTGGCAGCCAGATTTTGCGACGCCTGCTGACTATCGATTCGCGCATGCTTAGTCGGTCTTCCTTTGCGCCGCTGAGCAAACGGGGCCGTGCACGGTGTGGTCTTCACGCGAGAGTCTGTCGTCATCGAATAGACTGAGTCATCCTTGGTAATCGGATAGGCGCTGCTGAAACAGTCTCGCTCCATGTCGGGAGTAGTATCGGTCGAGGGTTCGGCCACTCCCCCTCCATTTGAAGCACGAAAAGCATGTGCGATCACGGTGACAGTATGTCGGTAGGGTAGCCGCACGTGCAACTCCGACGTGACAAGTCGACGCCGAATCTCGTGGTCACCTGTGTCTTCGGGGCCGTCTTCGAGACGACAAACGCGGTCGAGCTGTTTACTATCGCTGTCATCCTCGCTTTGTCCTTGGTCACGAAGGTCTGGACTGCTGCTTCTCGATCAGGAGTCAGGGCGCTCCACCGATGCCATGCCAGTGTGTTCGCGTAGTAGTGTGAGCCCACGCGATACTCTATGGTCTGGAGGCACTCAAGGATCGGCAGTCATCGCGCCTCGCGAAGTGCGCTGTTCATCGATTCCACGTGGTTGGATGTTACGACACCGAAGCGAGGACACGGACTGTGCGCGATGACCCACTTCTCCTTCCCGATTTTGAGCAGCCACTCAAACGCGCTCCGGTCCATTTCGGTCGCCTTTGCATCAAACGCCGCAGCACGGTGAGCCCGCGCAAGAACGAACGTGAGGTCCTTCAGACGCAGAGACTTGAACTTCTAGTTGAAGTTTGCTTGCCTGTGGCGGAAACAATAGAAGTGTGGGATGTCCTGACACACCGCAGCCAGCGCTTTGAGTAACCCTGTGTAGCGGTCTGAGATGACGAACGCCGGTGGCAGCTTTAGGCTGCTGGTGAGGTGGGCGACGAACCACTTCCAGTTGTCTTCATTTTCTGTTGACACGACCGCTACCGCAACGGTCTGTATCTCTCCATTGCCGTGGCGAAAGCAGGCGACGAGAAGAACTCCCCCATCCGCGGACTTCAAATGTGTGCAATCGACAGCAAGACCGTGGCTGAAGTAGTGCTCAAAGGATCGGATGCCCTCGTTGAACACCACCGCGAACCTCACGAAGACGTCGCCAGTTGACACTTGCAAGTTGACAGCATGCCCACGAAATTCAAGCTGCTCTGCGTAAAACGGTAGGAATTCATACTGCTGAAGGTCTTCACCGAAGTACTCCAGTCTTAGTAGCTTGAGAGCGTTGTAGCGGTTCTTGTAGGACGCCACCAGCCTAGTCTTCTTTAGCTCGTTATGGATCATTCGGGTGGTGACTTCACGTCCGTGAGCCGCAAGCAGAGACCGAACTTGCTCGTTCTTGGCCAACCTTGCTGCGTATGTGGCGCGGCCGGATACCTGGTCTGTGCCATCGGTAGCCAATATGCTACATGTGTGCGGCTCGACGACGGGCGGAGGCTGGAACACGTCAAAGTACACAAAGTGGACCCGAAAGCCGCAGTCCGAGAGCTTGCATTTGACTTGGTACCGCTGCTTTGAGCTGGCGGCAACGATAAACTCGCGCCCAAGAGTCTAGCCCGCTCATCACGACGAGCAGGCAGTCAGTAGCCGCGTGCGACTGGAGGGTAGCCCACTGCTGCAGCTGCATTGGTTGTGCAAGATTGGGAACGAAAATATTGAGTAGACAACCAACCTTTGACAAGGTAAACTTTTTTCGAAATGTGGAAGTCGGATATCTGGCCAAAATCGCGGCTGTGAGCATACACGGGCTCTACATAGTGACGAATGTCCACGAGAGTGGGCGACAGCGGGAGTCGTGAGCCGGTTGTGCTTGTGTTAGTGACGGTCGACGGACAGGCGCGCGAGCACGAGTTCAACGGCGTCACGAACGTGCCACTGCTCGACGACTTCGAGGAGCTGCTTCGGCGCCACGCTTGCTCTTGTGCTCATCATGCGAAACTCGTTCATCGCGCTCGCGAAGATGTACGCAAGCGTGCCGTCGCAGGCGGCAGCGAGGTCCTGGATGTCCTGGTTTGCATCCAGGTGCTCTTGAAAGCTGACAACGAGTTGTCAAACTCGACCCCTGCTGCTGTCGCGGCTGGGCGAGTCCTCAGAGGTGCCACCGCCACTCACCGTTCCCATGAAAGCTTTTGTCGCCCCGAGCAAGCAGCTGTCGGCAGCGCAGATCGTGGTGATCGAGCTGTGGGAACAGGCGCTGCATATGCTGCTGATGTTCATGTCGCTTGGGATCGCGGTCGTGCGCTTGCATCGCACGCGGCACTGGTCAACAAGTCAATGAGCGAATTCAGCATCGGGTACGACGACGTCAAGCTGTGCAACGAAGGAGCGCGTCTTGACGCGTTCGAAGCCGCAATCAAGGCGTTCGTTCGACTCTGTCGCGAACGTGGACACCGAGATCATGCAGCTGCGGCTGCTGCTTCTACTCGACGTCGTGACGCTGCACGTTGGGCAGTCGACAGCGGCAACGGCGGCGACAGCACCGACAGGGATCTTGACTCGTTCGGAGCCGCGATCAGCGACAACGGTGGCGACAGCACTGACAGCCGGTGCCGGATACGTGATGCACCACTCACAGTGCCAGCACGACCATCGTTGGGATGTGTTGGTCGTGCCGCTAACAGTGTCGCCGACGACGAGAGTATCGGCGAACAGCAGCAGCGACAGTAGCCGCCGGAAGTCCACATCGATCTCTGACCATTCGTGAGAGCTAGAGAGGAGACACTCGACCCCAGACGACGGCGAGAAAGTTAATCGCCTCCGCCCGTACGCATGGCTATCGTGGCTCACGCTTGCTAGTCAGCGCTCTGGTACATCTTGTAGAACCACTCGGAGGTGTACGCGAACGGCGCCTCGATGCCCGTGTTATGTTGCAGTCAGTCTCACGCAGCCGTGAAGCCAGTCAAGATCAGTCCAAGCCCAAGCTCCAAGCGTTCAAGCTCACGCACGATGGCATGGTCGACAGCGTGGCCGTATCAGCAACACCTGGGCCGAGACTGGGACTGGTGCGACCGTGGAGCGTTTGCCAAGCATCGCGGCAAGTACAAACTCGTCCAGCGCGTCAGCAAGACCGTAACCGCGTCGTCTGCAGGGCTCGCAATGTAACCGGGCGTTCCCTAGTTACGCAGCACAGATAGAGAGGAAGCGTTCGAGAGCAACTTCCGCAAGGATTCCAGTCAGACGAGACAGAGGAGGAAGACTTGGAGTTCTTGGTTCCAAAAGGAGAGTGATATTTATGAGGTTCAGTGTGGTTCCACCCAATTGGTGTGAATATCTAGAGTTTGTATTTCCTATACTAAATCTAAGATACCTGAACTATGGTTGGCTCTGGGAGCTCAAATGTACTGATTGGTCTAAATTAGGGAATATTTAGCCAATGGCAAGCTCAGTCGGCGAGACTGTTTTTAAATCAATTGCGCGGACTGTTGTCCTGCTGAGCAGGGTTATAAATGATAACCTCGGCGTGTAACCCCGTTACACCCCCCCACTTTAGGGTGAGACTTCCTCTAATTTAGAGAGAAGGGGAAAAAGGGTGTGGGCCACACTGCGTATGACCACTAGTCGCACAGCTGGTGCCTGAATGCACGCAACAGTTTCAGGTTGGCGCCTGAATGCACGCAACATTTTCAGGTTGGTGCCGTTGGCACTCAAGACTGAGTTTGTATTCAAACATTTGAGGACGGAAGTCACTCGAAGAAGTGTGAGAGAACATCTGAGAAAGACGAGCGTGTCAGCTCTAGTCATTTCCGAAAAGAACACGTCAAGCCCACCACAAAGCGCGTGACTCACAGTGTTTTTCTTTCGCACACGGCGTGAGCACGTGATGGCCACGAACAAGCAAGTGCGTGAACGCCTTAAAGCGAGAGACGGAGTCAGAGCGACGACTCTCGTCGAGCAGCTGCTCGATCGCGAGACAGCCACGGCAACAGCGAGCGCAGGCGGCGCGGCCACCACGACAAGCGCGGCGAACGCCAGCGAACAAGACGTGAGCGGGAGAGCGAGCGACATGCTCGCCTCGCCGAAGGCAACAAGTGCGAGGACCGCCGAAGACGAGTCCCGCCCATCCGATCATGAGGAGGGCGAAGTCGACGACGCCGTCGTCCTTGGGACTGACGAGGAGTGGGCCGAGTACAACGCGAGCTGCGAAGAGCGTGCTCAAGTCGAGTTGGATCCGTTCGAGCGTATGAGCTCTGAAAAAGCGGTCGCAGCTTTGCGGACCGACGAAGAGAACGACGCCGCGACGGCTGTCGATGATGAGTCCGTGATCACCAATCACGAGACTGGGCTTCAACCCGTCGTGGTGCAAGAGCACACGCGCATGAACACACTGCGGTACATGCCGTCAGTGGACGAGCGGCCAGTCGGCAACAGCGACGGCAATTTGTTCGCGCAAGCGATCCTGAAAGCGGAGGATTACGACCACTTCTTTGCTGCACAGCGTGAGCGTGCTCGCAGCTTCGGGACACCACGTTTGCAACCGATTCCGGTTGTCCTCTATCATGGAGATACAGAAGCGCAATACGAGTCCGCCTTTCGCTCGCCCATCGAGTCAAAGTTGCTTCCCGATGGGAGCAGGCGGTCGGTGAGTGTGGTGGCTGCTGCGTAACGCAGTCAGCGATTGCAGTTTGCGGTCGAGCGTGTACGCGAGTACCGCGAAAGCATCGGAGTCACGGCGCTATACGGACGTGCTCCTGCATGAGAGGCCAGACGGCGCGCTATTGCTGACGTGCATTTCTCTCCGCCGCCCGCGCCTCAAAGGCACCGACAAGATCAGGCGCGTCCTCAAGGAGGCGTTCAGCAGGCTCCCATGAGCTCTGCAAGTGCGGGTACCCACGCCACTTCACAAGGTAGTGTGTTTGGCCGCGCACCTTCTTTGAGCGCGTCAGCGGCTCAACGAGGAAATGCTGCTGTCCAGTTCGGTCAGTCAACAGTACCGGTGGTGCACGCGATCGCGGCTCCATTGCGAGCGGCTGCGTATGTGGTGCCAGTACAGGTAGCTGCGCCTGACTCTGTGCCGACGTTTCTGGCGATTTACGCTCAGAGCCAGCAGCCGCTTCGCGAACTGCAAGGTCACCTGCAGACGCAAAGCGCCGAGATTGCGCGTCTCCGTGTTGACCACGAGAACGTTGAGACGAGAGTCCACTTGCTCGACGAGCGGCTTGTCGAGGAGTATGCTCGCTCGAAGAACTTCCGCGCGCGTTACGTGTCGCGTGTGAAGGCCGTTTGGCGCCACCAGGCTGCCATTGAGGACCATTGCGGTCTCTCGGAAGGCCATCGTCTTGGCGACTGGGAAGACGATCCACAGTTAAGTCGCGATAGCGCTTCAACAAACCCACTTAAAACACGGGTGCGTTTGCAGTTGCGTTGGGAGGTCGAGCTTGTAGTTCAAGTCTCCAATCTTCTCCACAACAGTGTAGGGCCCGATAAATCGTGGCAACGACTTGCTGCCGCTCGGAAGCGCAGTCACTAAGTCGTTTGGTAGGTCCTTGATGCTTAAGAGTACTTTGTCTCCCACATCGAACCTTTCGTTGTTCTTGCGACCATTACAGTCTGCATAGTACTTTTGCTTATCCTGCGCAGCAGCAAAGCTGCGCGCTTAACGAAGTTCCGCGCCAATGCGACGGCCTTCTCAGTCAGTTTTGACTTTCTCTTTGTTGTTGCTGCGTGAAACTGGCTCGACGAGACAATTGTCTCAGTCGCTGACTCATCAATTGAAGGCCGCAAAGGCTCTTCTCGAATATTCGAAAGTACGGGTAGTACAGTGATATTTCGATTGAGTGCGCGAGGTACAGTGACCCTCCGCTCAGGTACGTGTGGTACAGTATCTGGAACGTTACCAGCAAGTACCGTATTCGTCCGATTAAATTCGTGACGCTCGCCTCCCAACCGGGGGCTGTTTTTAGACTGGACGTCGAGTCGACAGTCATCTTTTGCTAGCACACGTGGCAAAGCAAGAGCCTCTTGACGAGAGCTCGCGCGCTGCGAGCTGCCCTCATGGTGAGAGGCACACGCAGGCGCTGCATGTTGTGCGCCGCTGTTTGCGCGCGCTTCGTCAAGACCGTCAGCCAGCTCAAGATCACAAGCCTCAAGACCACAAAGCTGTGCTGGCGCCGCTTTTGCGCTCTACGCGTCAGGCTCAGACGTTGCGCTCGATGCGCGCGTCGCTTGGGAGGACCAAGCCGCAGACGCGAGGCGCGATGCTCAAGGTACGTGGCTGGCTGCAGCACACAGAGACGGTGCGAGGCGCGTGGCGCTCTCGCTTGGCGGTATTGCTTGCGCCGCACCATGCGCGTGCGCTGTCGGAGCGCTCGTGCGACTCGTTCGACTTGCATGTGTGTCTATAAATAGAGTACGGCCGCTTTGCGTACAGTTCGATGTCGCATTCGTTCGTACAGACTGCGTCGTCGCAGCTGTTGCATTTTCTTGCAGACTGCTTCGAGCAGCTGCTGCATACTTGTGAAGTCATGCATGTGCGCTCGGCATCAGGCGGCGCGTCACTGTGTTACACTTGCTGCTGACACTCAAGTGACTTGGAAGCGACCTCGCCAATTGGCTGAGGTGTCTCGTCTGCAGACAGAGACGGATGCATAGTATCTGCTGCGAGCGTGGCGAGTAGCTCTCCCACCGCCGAACGTTGGACACCCTCAAACAGAGGGGGCAGGCTCGGATGCCGCAGCTTGTTGAAGTAGAACGGCGTGACGCCCATCGACGCGTGAACGCTGTTGTGCACTGCGAACTGAGCGTACGGAAACCACTGGCTCCAGTTGGGATGACTATCGGCAGCGATGCTGCGAATGATGTCCTCGACGACGCGATCGACCCGCTCGGTCTGACCGTCCGACTCCGGATGGTCGGCGGTCGACATTGCCAAGTCTTTATTGAGCAATCTGAACAACTCGCGCCAAAAGGCAGCGGTGAAGCGTGGGTCCCGGTCGGACACAATCGACTCGGGCAAGCCGTGATGGCGAAACACGTGCTCGAGATAGAGACACGCTGTCGCTTCAGCCGTGACGTGCTTACGCACTGGCCCGATGTGCACCATCTTGCTCAGTCTGTCCACAAAGACGACTATGACGTTGTTGCGAGCACTGTCATCCGGGAAACCGAAGACGAAGTCCATGCTGACCGACTTCCAGTTGTATTGCGGGATCGGCAGTGGGTGCAGTGGAGCGCGACCCTTGATAGTTGGCTTCACACGCTGGCACTGCTCGCATGAGCGTACGTCGTTCGCGACCCACTTGTACAAGTGAGGCCACCAGAACACGTTTGACACTTGTAAAAAGGTCTTCTCACGGCGGAGATGCCCGCTTGCTGGTGCATCGTGGAGCTCGTGGAGGATCATCAACTTGAGGTCCTGATCATGCGGTACGTATACACGCGGATTATCAAACTCGGATAGCTGATGCCACAACAGGCCATTATTCAAGCTGTACCGAGCGATCTTCGCAGCAAGCCGTGCTGGAAGTGGTTCCTTCGACTTGCCGTCGAAGTGAGGATGAGCTAACGACACTCGTCGTCGCCCACGTAGCGCGACACAACTATCTCCTTGAGCTGCGTCTGCACTCGTGACACACTCGTGTGAATCAGTACCGGGTTGGACTCGAGACACAACGACTCTGGCTCCTGCCGAGATGTGTCCTCGTAGTCGGGATGGCGTGACAGCGCGTCCGCCAACCCGTTCTTGCGGCCGGGTTTGTACTCGACGCGGAAGTTGAACTCTGCGAAGAAAGCTAGCCACCGCGCTATGCGCAGCGACAGATGTGGTGAGTTCACTGCGGTCCGCAAGGACGCGTGATCCCTGTACACCACGAATGGCGTCACACCGAGCAGGTGGACGCGGTAGTTCAAGAGGATACTTGATTGACAAGAGCTCCTTGTCATGTACCGGGTAGTTCTTCTCCGCTGCTTTGAGCGGTCGGCTTTGGTACCCAGGACGCGGTTGTGGGCGCTGTCATCCTTTTGCGACAGCGCACTGCTAATCGCAAAGTCGCTGACATCGCAGACGACACTGAACGGTCTCCCGTAATCTGGCAACGCCATGACCAGAGTCGTGATGAGTGATTGCTTCACATCATTGAACGCAGCGTCGCACTCAGGAGACCACTGCCAGTCCACATCCTTTTTCAAGAGATGGGTGAGCGAGCGCACTCGCGCCGCGTAGTCATGACTGTACTTGTGCAAGTATTTTGCCAAGCCAAGCCACTTGCGCAGGTACTTGACACTTGCGAGGCGTCGGCCAATCCGCGATTGCCTTCACCTTCTCTGGGTCCGCTCGGACACTAGACGCGCTTCAAAGCAGCCCAGGATGGGAATCTCTGGTGCTCCGAAGATGCACTTGCGCAGGTTGCAGTACAGACGGTTGTTTTGTAAACATTGCAACACTGCAGCGAGATGCTTCTTGTGCATCTCGACTGCACTGACATTCCCTTGGGCACGGCTGTGGACGACGATGTCGTCGAAGTAGCTCGGCGCGTACGCTCGGTAAGGCCGCAACAAGTGCGTGACGAGCCGATTGAACTTCGTGGCCACATTGTGCAGCCCTTGCGGCATGACGAGCCACTCCCACAGCATGCCCTGGGTGTATTGACGGCCGTCAATGCGATGTCGCTTTCGCGCATCAGGATCTGGTAGAAACCGTCCATCATGTCGAGTGCTGAGAACAGCTCGGACCCTCCCATGGAGTCCAACATGACATCCTTTCCGGGGATCGGTGTTTGCGCCGGGATGATCACCGCGTTCAGCTTGTTGAAAGCATGAACAATACGCCATCCGCCTGTGGCCTTGCGCACACAGAACGTGGGCGTGCTGTGAGGAGACTTGCTCTCTCTCACATACCCGGCAGCTTGACGCTTCGCGAAGAAGTCGTCGATCACAGCGACCTGCTCGCGCGGGAGCGGCCACTGCCTGGTCACACAGTACTTGGTGCCAGGTTCGAGATCAATCTCGTGGCGCACGCCTCTGCCCATCGGAAGGGCGTTGGCACGTCATCTAAGAAGACACCACGGTATTTCCACAGCACCTCATGGTACGGACTGCTCTTTGAAGCGTCCCAGTCTTGCGACTTGAACCGCTTCTGCTTGTCTGTCTCAAGCGTACTCTCGTCCGCCGCGGACGAGGTGTAGCGTTCCCCACGCGTGAACGCCGTGGGGACCGCAACTTCCATGATCTCGCCATGCTTGACGCTTGCGAGGAAGAGATTGAAGCTCATCTCTTCAAGTGACAGGATCGCCTGCGCTCCTGCTGACAGCCCGTGGAGCGCCGTGAAATCAGCAAAGACGTCTTTGTCTGTCGCGCCTGCCCTTGCAGCGCCTTTAGCAGTCGGCGTGCCACTCACAGTGGGCAAGGGAGCGAAAGCGTGCTCGCACGACTCTGCAGGCGCACGCGAGTGCGAAGGGGGGGCTCCCTCTGCGCAGGCAGCGACGCTGCTGTCGACACGAGCTGACTTCTTCAGTCTCCCTTATCTGTTCATCTTGGCTCGTGCACCGGCACGGCCATTGCGATTCGGCACGTTCGAATGCAAACCATGCGAGCTTGCGAGACCCACGTCTGAGTTGATCGCACTTCCCGGGCTCACTGCCTCGGGTGGCGGGCATCCTGCCACGACATCATTGCTGCTTGGGCTCACATCCTCAGGTGCTGGGCACACAGCCTCAGCGTAAGCACTGCCTGGGCTCACTGCCTTAGGCGCTGGGCACACAGCCGCAGCAACGCACGTGCCTGGGCTCTCTGCCACAGATGCTGGGCACACAGCCTCAGCGTGCATGAACCTCGGGCATCGCGCCACAGAGTTCGCGCGTTCTCTCGCCTGGCTCCCTGCCGCGGCGCACGTGTCTTCGGCTGGGCATCGCGCCACAGCTCTCGTTTGTTCTTTAGCCGAGCACACAGCCTCGACACTCCCTTCGGCTGGGCTCGCTGCCGAGCTGTCATCCTTGATGCTGGGTGATCAGCCACAGCAGTCTTGGACGTGGCAACCACGTGGTCATTCACGGTGCCCTTCGAACGACCTCCCGCTTGTACGGAGAGGGACAACTCTCGAGCTCTTCGCTCATCAGGTGAAGGCGACGAATTGCCGATTGTGCGTGCTCGCCAATCGATCCATGGCTGGTGCTTCGCAAGCCACGGCATGCCAACGGTGAGGTCATACCGCTGACCCATCTCGAGGACCACAAAGGTCTATTTGCAGACAAAGTCGCAAAAGTAGAACGTGAGTTCGACTCGAGCTCCGTCACTGCGTACAGTTGAGCCATCGGCCAGACGTACGAGCAGGTTCTCGCGCTTGCCTTCACGGACAAGTCGCTCCCACATCGGCAGACTCTCTCGTAGAGCTGCTTTCGACACAAAGTTTTACGATGCACCGCTGTCAACAGGCAGTGCCACTGGATTCTCGCAGCTCTTCACAGAGGCGCTAAACACAAGCATCTCATTCGGAGGCTTGTTACCAAGTCCTCCAGGGACTAGGCTGCCTACTTGCTCGACTCTCGTCGGCATGGCGCTTTCGTCACCCACAGTAAAGCGTTCCGCTTCTACTGGAGCGAGCCGTTTTCCGTGCTCAGCGCGCCTCCTCTTTGAGGGGCATTACCACGACGTGCATGCGCGTCTCTCGCCTGCGGCGCAGAGCGCGCGGCGTTTCGCGGAGCGGGACACTTCGACTGAAAGTTTCCGAGGTGCCCGCAGTTAAAGCAGGTCACGTCGACCCTGCTCAGATCCATTGACGTCGGCCCATTATGGCGCGGCTCATGACGCGATCGCTGCATGCTCTGTCCATTCGGACAAGACGGGTTCCACTCAGGTTGCGAGACTCTGTAGGATTGCGTCACAATGAGCGCAACAAGGATTGCCTCTTCCAGTGTGGAGGGTAAGTGCTGGTACAAGACCTGGCGTGCTGGTCCGGGGTTCAACCCGTTCAGAAACGCAGGCACTTTCGCGGACTCCAGTAACGGGTCACTCGTGATGGCCGCGACCAGGCTCCTCATCTCCTGGACACAGGGGTCCAGGGAGAGCTTACCTTGCCTCAAGGCAAACAAGCGTCCTTGCAGCAGCACCTCGTTGTTGGGTGGCTGGAACTGCGTCTTGATCTTCGTGCGGTCCCACGTCTCGAAGGCATCCGCACTATTGAGCAGCGCCGAGTAAGCCCACTCTGACGGACGGCCGCGCAGGTGGGAGATGGCGAAGGACACCATCTGCTCATTGTTGCCGATGAGCTATGCCTTCGCATATCTTTCCACGCCCATGAGCCAGTGGACGAGCTTGTCACCCTCGCCTCCATCAAATCGCAGAACGTCAATCTTGACAGCTCGCGGACAGACGAGGGTCGGGGAAGGAGTCGGCGCCCTTGTGGCACTCGACAGTGAAGTGGCTGTGTTCGCGATCACATTAACAGCGCGCTCGAGCGCTTCACGCGACTCCAAAACGGAGAGCAGAATGTCGGCCGTCAAGCTGGCGGTGGCGCCAATCTGGGCCTGCGCAGCTTGCTCTCCACGGCGAAGCTGTTCAGTCACAAAAGTGCAGAATGCCACCAGCCTGCCGAGCTGCTGCTCTGGCGAGGCTGCGAGAAGTTCCATGGCGGCTTGTTCACCAAGCGCCGTCGCGTAGCTCGTGTGAAGAAGCGAATCGAGAATGATTCGAGGTTCTCCCACGCGTCGTTGGTGATCGCGCTCTGGAGGAGGGGGTGCTCCTATCCAAATCGTTCAGCGCGCACGTTGGCGCTCGCGGTGCTCACACTGTGTACCCGCGCGGGACGACGGCAAGTTCTGGGTCCGAGACGTCCAGCTCTCCGGGACGAAGGACGGGAGGAGCGGATGGGTGGGTGGCGAACGGCAGGATGGGTTTCTACCGTGGGCGCAGAGGGGTGGGTCTTCTGTTGACGGACGGGGTGGTCTTGACCGGGATGCTTTACGTGTTCTTGGGGGTTCTTCTGCCTTTGCAAGGGTTTAACGTCGTGCTACAGGCCACACGAAGTTGATTGAGTGTGCTCGGGGACACACAAGCAGGCCAAAGACTTCGCTGGACTTGTGTAGAACGAGATAGATTCGCGACTGAGACCCTGGAAACCAGGGAGTCCTACGAGCTAACCTGACCACTTATTTCCTATCCGCTCTTCTTGACCCCTCCCCGCAGAATACCTCGCACATACTTGAACTTGGTCATTTCCCGTTGGGTGCCTTGCACATCTTTGAAATGGAACTTGAACTTGCTTGGGGTGCCCATCATTCGGAGATCTGGAGATCTGGCGATCCGGAGATCTGGCGATCTGGAGATCTAGAACAGAGACCTGGAACGGAGATCTTGAACGGAGATCTTGAACAGAGATCTGGAATGGAGATCTGGAATGGAGATCTGGAACGGGGATCTGGAACGGGGATCTGGAACGGGGATCTGGAACGCAGAGCTGGAACGCAGAGCTGGATCGCAGAGCTGGCGATGTAGAGATCTAGAACGGAGATCTGGAATCTCGAACAGCGATCTGGAATCTGGTACAGCGATCTGAAATCTGGGACACAATCTGGAATCTGGACGGGAAATTGGAACGTCGGGCTGATTTATGGCCGGCTCGTCAAAACGGGAATTCCTCCCACCCGTTCCCACCTCCCTCCGCCTCGTCCACGCGCTCACCCATCTCCGCGGTCGCTTCCCGTCCGGTTTTTTCCCAGATGCTCCACCACACATGCCGAGTCAGTGGTGACGCGGGAAGCGCCGCAACCAACAAAGAGATAAAAGCAGGAGCCTCATATCGAGTCGGGAAACAACCGTTGGAAGTAAAGTGCTAGACAAAAATATACAAACACCCACTCGAATGTTCATATTTCCGAAAGTACAACGAATTACGGCGTTCTATTTAGATATGGTATACTCAAGTCCAAAACTAACGCGGCAGCAAAGCCGCGAATACGTAGCTATCGCCCGTTTGCGCTGAGCAAGCCAGGAGTGCATTTACGGGGTGGACAAAATATACGAACACGAAAGGCATACAGAAAACAAGATTAAATGAGTGGCTACATACAATACTCGATGTTCGCACTATTGTAGTCTTTTACCTGCCGCAACAACGAGCAATTCAAAGCCACAGCATCTCAACCACCAAGTCCACCAAATAGTATATCTTGCGCAGCTAGATAGCGCTAAGCTTTTGCTTTGTAGAGCACGCCTGCTGGGTACGTACCGCTTAACCAATACCTCAGCACACTGCAAGACCTTGCGAGAGAACCAAATGCCAACTAAACCGCCAAAAACAAGGGAAATGCTGCATCACTCACATCACCTGCATGACTGGTTAGTCAGCGCGGTCTGGATGAAAACAAGGGCGGGTATGCAGTCTCTCGCTGGTGTAGATGTAACTAAGGTTGTGTTGACGCACACTTTCAAAGAGCTCACCTCTCCAAGGCTCGTGTGAGAATCAACTGGATAAGTGGTGCTCGTTGTACACCCAAGCCTACTCATAATTCGATAGTGCGAAAATCGAGTATTGTATGTAGCCACTCATTTAATCTTGTTTTCTGTATGCCTTTCGTGTTCGTATATTTTGTCCACCCCGTAAATGCACTCCTGGCTTGCTCAGCGCAAACGGGCGATAGCTACGTATTCGCGGCTTCGCTACCGCGTTAGTTTTGGACTTGAGTATACCATATCTAAATAGAACGCCGTAATTCGTTGTACTTTCGGAAATATGAACATTCGAGTGGGTGTTTGTATATTTTTGTCCAGCACTTTAGGAGGCTCGGATATATGTTCAGCTTGTACTCGAACCAAAGAAGGCACCGAAGTGGGGCGCGCGGTGCGCTGATTGTCGACGGGACCGTCGCGAGACGGGTTTGAAGAGAGTGGGACAGCACGTAAGGGGATGACACAGCAGAGTGACGGCTCAGCGACCGGTCGTGAAGACGCGTCGCGGGCGCGAGATGAGAGTGGAGGTGGGCCAGGAGCGACGCCAGAGCAAGAACAAGCAGCGAGACGAGGTATCAATGGCAGGCCAGTCAGCGCCTCGGCAACAGAGCGCGCGCGTGTTGAGGGGAACTTTATTGAATGGCTGTAGAGGTTGAGCGGGACGCTTGTGAACGAACCAGGAGAGAATGTGGCGACTACGAGCGAAGACGTGCGCGCGAATGAGAGACCTGTGGCGCGCAATGGCGAGGAGGGAAGACGAGCTACAACGCAGGCGTTCACCAAGTCGGTCGAGTTCGTAGTGTAGAAGTCGACGAGCTGCTGACCGCCGTTGTTAGTATTGAAGGATACGAACTTGGTATGAAGCTGGACACGTGCACGGCGTATTCGCTCACAGGTGCGAGCATGAAGCACTGCGGAACACGGTGTGAGCAAGGGCCATCGGTTGACAATGCCCTTGGATTGGAAAGGCGCCTTTTGCGTTTGAAGGTGTATGGCGGTTCGCAGCAGTGACCCACCTCAAACACTTCATCGAGTGGGAGGCGCTGGTTGTGGAAGGCAACGACGGGCTATTGATTGTTGGCATGGATGTCCATGAAGTGCATCAGGCAAGAATTACCTTTGCGACCAAAGAGCTGACGTATGTGTGCGACGGAGTGGGGATCGTGATACCGTTCCAGTGTCGCCGGGCGGGCCGAGTGCACATCTGGTATGGGCAAGACGAGGAGTGTTTGTGCGGGCCACGAACGTTGTTCCGTACCCCGATGAACACTCAAGAAGGAGAGCTGGGCGTGTTCGAGCCGCGCGCGAGGTGGACGCACGTGATGGCGGTGCCACAGACGGCAGCGACGGGGCGAGACGGGGCGATCATACAAATGGCGATGAACTCGTCGAAGATTAGGGTGCGAGTGTCAAGCAGGTGGATGCTCTGCACCTGGCATCCACTCGAGCGAAGCACTGTTATTGTACTGATCACGTGCGCGTTGAGCCGGGAACGCGTGGCGCCGTGGTCTCGATGTAGCGGTATGCTGGCAGGAAAATCGAAGACGAGGAGCAGATAAGCACTGCATAAATATCAGTAGTGGACAGGGCGTTCCTGCTCAAGGTGTTTCGGCACATTCCGCGTCAACTTCGGAAGCACAAGGGTTGCCGGCAGGCGAACGTAACGGGCGTTCCGCGCTTCATCCCGACGAATAACGCTGCGCCGATCTACAGACGACGATGGCGAGCGTCGGTGTAAGAGCAAGATGTGATAGGACAGGAGGTGGCCCAGACGTTGGAATATGGCGAGATTGAGGTCGGCAAAGGGGCGTGGGCTTTCGCAGTCATACTGTTGCGCAAGAAGGCCGGATCTGTGCGGTTTTGCGCCGACTATCGGGATCTCAATATGATCACGAGACGAGACGTCTATCCCTTGCCCTGTGTGGACGAGACGTTCGAGATATTGGATGTCTCATCCTGGTCCACTACGCTTGGCCTCCAGAGTTGCTACTGGCAGATCGAGCTCGTGGAAGAAGACCACAACACGAGTGCGGTTCTCACGCGAGACGGCCTCTTCTGCTTCCGCAGGATGCTGTTCGGTTTATCGAATGCACCGAACACCTTCACGAGATTGATAGACAGCGTGCTGCGGGGATTGCTGTGGGCGTTGTGCCTCCTGTAACTGGACGACCTAGTGACCATCTCGGCAGGGAGCCTGGAACAGCACGTGGACGGCGTGCTCCGCCGGCTAGACGAAGCAGGGCTCACCGTGGAAATGTCGAAGTGCCGTTTCGCGAATCGTGAGATTGCCTACCTTTGCCATCAGCTCACGGCTATCGGCGTCCGAACCCTGGACCGACTCTTCACGGCGGTGGCAAACTATCAGCAACCGCAGGACGAGCATGGCGTGAAGCGATTCGTTCGTTTGGTCGGCTAATATCGGCGTTATTTACCAAGGTTTGCAGTGCGCGCGTTGGCGTTCTGGCACGCCTACTACGGAAAGATGTACCCTTTTCGTGGAATGACTAGCAGCAAGCAGCGTTTAAAGACTTGGGTACTGTTCTAGTCGAGAAACCCGTGCGGTTGTATCTGGACTTCATGAGAGAGTTTGTACATGCGAAGGGCGTTGGAGCTGTGTTAATGAAGGATCAAAGCCACGGCATGCAGCCCATGGCGTTTGCCAGCAAGGCAAACAATCGTCAATTAGTGCAGTACACGATCACCGAGCCGAAATGCTTAGCTGTCGTGTGGGCGATCGACTTGGTCCGCCCATAGTTGTTCGGGCGTTATTTCGAGGTACTCACCAACCGCTCGGCATTGCGCTGGCTCACGACGGCCGAATATCTGAAGGGCGGACTACACAGATAGCCCCTCAACCTACAGGAGAATAACTTTGCAGTGAGGTACCTGCCAGGACGAGCCAACATGGCCACAGCCGTGCTATCCAGAGCACCAGCTCAGGTGTTGGCGGCAAACGGAGAACAACAACTGACGGAGTCAATCGTGAGGGATCACCTAGCACGCAGCGCTATGTGTGCGCAATTGCGAGAGCGAGCAAGTCGAGCCAGCTCGTCACGCAGGAGAAGAATGAGTACTCTTGGTGCACGTAGAAGGTGGCTGGAAGGTGGCGCTACCTTCGACTCTTTGGACAAGAGACTTCCGTGGGTGCCACGGTTCGATTTGGTCCGGGCACTTTCGCACCTCACAGACACTCGAGTGCGTCCGGCGACACTACTGGCTTCCGCGTATGCGGGCCACAGTGACGGAGTGGGTGGACTCTTGTCGCGATTGCGGCAGTCGCAAGATGAGAGCGTCACAAGCGGTGCTGCTGCTTCGCTGTCTGGGAGTCGGCGGGATCGGTGACTGTAGGTCTTTTGACGAGTCCGGGGCTTTGCCGGTGACAGAGGACGGCAACCGATACGTCATCGCGGGGATAGAATACGTCTCTAAGCTCGTTGTGGCTGTGCCGGCGACAAGGCACGCAGTTCAGAATGTGTTCTTAGTGGGTCGTGTGCTCTTTGTGCACGGACTATCCCGTGAGGTGTTGACCGACGGTGCTCCCGAGATGGCGAGTGATGTCGTCGCTGCGCTGGTTGAGTCCTTGCAAGCGCGTCAGGTCAACCGGGTACCCTACGGACCGCTGTTCATAGATCTGATCGACCGGTACAATCGTACCTGGGAGGACATCGTGGCGAAGTTTTGGGGCAAGTCTCAAGATGACTGGGACGCCTTGCTACAGTATCTTGTCTACACCTATAAGGCGGCGGCGCAGACATCGGCAAAGCACGTCCCATTCGAGCTCATTACGGACCGACAAGCTCGAATACGAAGCGACATCGTGCCGGTGGAAGCGGTGAGAGAGGTTCTAAACCTTGGCGAGTTCTATTGGGGACTGCATGAGCATCTCGAGCGGGCGGCGGCCGCGACAAAGCGTGTTCTCCAGATGTCTCATGAGCAACAAGCGGCGCAGTACAACTGTCGACAAAGCACGGTCAAAACGTTTAAGATTGGCAATCGGATGTGGGTGTTACGGGCACCGCGTGGCGCAACAGTCACTACGCTCGCGTACCGGTGACGAGGACGGGCAGTCGAGCAAGGAGTCGGCTACGACAGCTATGTCGTCAGGAAGAAAGACACTGACGAAGCGCTACACGTCCGCGTGACGTTCTTGTGGCACTGCTACGAGCCCACAGACATTTGTGAGCGGATGGTGGATGATTTGGTGGGTCAGCTGTCGCACGAAGACGACATCGGAAGGACACTGACGACGACAGCGACTCGTGGCGGTGTAGAGAGTGTAGCGTCAACTACACCAGTAGTAAGCACCATCCGGGGCAAACGGCAGCGCAACGGCAACCGGGGGACGTCCGGTTCCCCCACGCAGGACGGGAGCGGCGGGTTGTAGGGTTACATCGTCGACGAGTACGAAACCGAGCTGACCGCTACGTACTCGAGTCCGAGGTGAAGCTCGTCGAAGGGCTATTGACTGGAGTAACACATTCGTACTCAAAGGGGGTGTTCGAGTCGCTTCGGAACAGCGGGGTTTGCGGGATTGACGACAACACCTTTTTTCGCTCTAGTGTTGGGATTTCCAAATGAAATGTTGGCAATTCGACTCGAATGTTGGAAACCGCGAAAATAGATACTTTCACCCCTGATCCGATTTGCGAGATCATAGTTTTTCGATTGTGATTCGTCAAAGCACTTCACGCAAAGTCGAGGTGATGAAATACATTGAATAAAATGTCAAAAACGCATCGAATATTTGATGTCCAACACTTCATGTGAACTGCCAACACTTTATTTGGAAACTCCACACCTGAGCTAAAAAAAGGTGTAGTTCGAGTTGGTGAAGGCCAGCTAATGGGTGCGAGAACCGCGACGTCTGCGAACGACAGTGGTGTGCCCTGAGTGATTATCCCAGGGCTACGGAACTCGAACGCCTGTGTGCTTGCAAGCTTCGTGAAGACGCACGGCGGCAGTGTCCGTGTGGCGTTCGAAGCAAGCGCGCGGAGGCAGTGCGCGCAGTCGGGTTTAGATTGGCACGAAGCGCGTTGGTACTCGAACGAGAGATATACCGGAGTGCGGCCAGCACCTGTAGCATCTGGTGGTGCGGGATGGGTGTGACATTCCACACCACCAGATGCTACAGGTGTGGGTGAAGTATGTCAGCGCGTGGGCAGCTGGACGAGTGCGATCCGAAGTCACTCCGTTGACACTGAGCTGTGGGAAGCGACTCGGCGTTCGGGTTGATGCCGAGGCGCTGTGAGAAGCAGTGCGGGCTCTGGGCGGCGAGATGCTGTCCTCGTCGGCTGAGGCAGTCGTGCGAAGCGATCAGGGTTGAAATTTGAGAAGCAACTCCACGTGCGTACCTGCAGCAGCCTGCGAGCTAAGCGAGAAGCTTGCACCCTTGATGGTGGCAGAGCTCTTGAGAAGGCGGGCAGTGTTCGCGAGAAGCGAGCACACGGGCAGCAGACGATGAGAGCAACGACCACAGACGCACCTTGCGTACGGGAGTGGTGCTGCGGTGCGAGCTGTCGCTAGGACGAGAATTACAAAAGTGTAATCAGCAGGTCGCACAAGCGAGTTGTGATATGAGTCGTCACAGCCTTCGGCAAGAACCAAACCGCGAGAACGAGAGACGTGGGAGAACGCTGAGCGTGCCGAGCGCGGACATAGCACGCACAGTGACAACGGCGCGAACGCACAAACCAGCGGCAGTGAACGGAGGCGCATTGGCGATGTCAGAGGTGCGAAGACTGGCGACGTCAGGTGTTCACGGGTTGGTCACGTCGAGAGCGAGTATGCGAATCGCCTCCGGAGTAGGAGTGTCAGCAACCTCAAAGGTGGCGTGCTGGTGACGTCAAAGACGTGCGTTCCGGATGAAGAGAGACGTGGAGCAAGTGGCTTGGAACGTCGCTGCAGATGAGATAGTGCACGAGTTGTGGCGGCATCGGCTCGGTCGAGCCGGGGAGACTCAAAGGTGAAATTTTTGAGGAGGAACCGGAGGGCATTGGTCAGTGTTACGATGTCACGGCCGTGGTGGCACATGCCACTATCCCTACTCTGACAACGTTGTCCCTGGTCCTTGTGCGGCTCTGTCCCCGGCTTCGCTTCAGCTGATCACCGGAGCGCTGGCTCGCTTGCTTAACCACTATGGTGAGCTGCCGCTTGCTTGGCTTCGTCTCTCGACGCTCCCCAAACTGCAGCTGATACTCCAGGTCTTTACGTTGTCGGTCCTTGAGCTGTTGGTGGGTCCCTTGGTTGTGGGTTTCCGTGCTGTTGTGGCTGGTGCCTCTTGTTCTTCTATCCATCGCCGTGTTCGTGAGGTGGTCCGCCATGATGTTCCACTCACGGAACGTGTGCGCCATCTGTACTTCTTCTCTGCTCTCGGTCAGGTCTCGCGCCTTCTTGAACCTCGTCTCCAACCCTTTGTTCCGTACCGCCGCTCACCCTCCGACCTGCCGCGCTAAGGGCTGCGAGTCCCTGAACAACTCGAGCTTGGTGAGCTGTAACTGGTCTGCTGCTTCCAGACCCATGATCATTGCCTCGTATTCGGCGATTTTGTTCGTCTCTTTGCTCCCCAGGTACTTGTAGCCACACCAGGCGAGTCTATTCTGTGTCGTTGCGCGTCAGTAGGACTGCTCCAGCTCCCGCCTCTCCCATATTGCCCCTGCTGCCGCCATCAAAGTACAGGCGTGCCATCACTGGGTCTGGTAAGCTGTGGTTGTCGTCCACGCTGTCGCAGCTCATGTCGTCCAAGAACATGCTCAAAACAGTCCTCGACTCATATCCCCGTTGAGCTGTTGCGAGTGCCTCCTGTGTCTTCAGTTCCGACTTGATCGTGTTGATGACGACGCCAATCTTCTCGATGATGGATTTTCTTGTAGTCTCGAAGCACTCTTCACACCTGTACCGCCAGAGCTGGCGCTGTGTCGTTACTCGTATCATCTCCCATACTCCATGTACTGCTGCCCGGTGCTGTTCTGTGATTTCCGCGTCCGACGAAGTAGCTGTGTCTTTTTGTGGTGGGGGATCAGTGGCGTGGCTTCTGCAAAGCACTGCTGCTCGAAGCCAATCAGATCTGCTGCCGAAGGGTTTTTTTGCATCCACACTCGCAGCACCACTCTCCAGATTCGCCGTGCGACGGCGCATCTCCATAGTATGTGCGCCAGGTGGTCTCTCTCGTTGCTGTTTCAATCCACCACAGCGCGCGTTGGGTTCTCCGCCAAATCGCTGCGAATCGTGTTGAAGCCGCCGATCTTGAGACGGTACTGAAGGAGCTTCTCCCAGGGGCTGACGTGCCGCCTGCTCCACAGTGTCTTGAACGAGACTCCATCCAGTGCCTCGGCTGCTCTGGCAGCATGATATTTCCATCACGCCAGCCGCTGTCGGAGTGCCTCAGTCCCTGCTCTTGAAGACAGTCGAGTGCGTAGGCGTGTGAGGATATCTGACCAGCGGGTCTTGAATTTCTTGCACCGCGTCTCTACTTCAGGTATCTTGTAGACGCGTCTATCGTCCGGGAGCGGGAGTTGGTGAAATGAGGGGTGGGTCTGGACGTTCGCCAACGTTCGCAACCGCACTCGCTTGCGCTCGCTCTTGGCGTCGTACTCGGTCACATCAGGCTAGTGTTGTGTGCATCTTTTAACTATTAATAACAATTGCTCTTTAACACCTGTGCAATACTGCACTAAAATGTTAAAGATGCACTGATCATTTCCGCAATTTGTCAAACCCGATCACAGACCAGCACACTCAGTCCAGAGTCGATGGAATAGTCGCTCAAGGCGGCGCGGCACCGCAAGTCGCTCCGACGCGATGGCAGCCTGGCCTTGTCGCCGTACCCTGGCTCTTCACCGCCATCAAGAGCTTCTCGACCGAGTGGAATCTGTGCGGCAAATTTGCCCCAACGCGCCGTGAGAACGTTGTCTTGGACGCCAAGCTCCAGCGGAAGCAGCGCAAGCACTACTTTGTCGACAAAGTCGCTCGGCTGCGCATGAACTCGGAGACTGTCGCTCTCGCAAGCAACGAGCTCGAGATCGTCTTGAGCCAGACGTGCCGCTGTTGTAGCTCGTCCATATGAACGCGTTGCAGCCGTTAAACTGCTCGCAGCTGTCGCAACAGCCTTCCGGGCTCGTGCCCCAGCGGTCTCAATCGTCGTTGTCAGCGTAGTCGACGTTCTCTTCAATCCCACACGACTCGGGCGGTCGTGTCGGCGTATCCGGTGGCGTTGGCGATGACGACAATGGCAGCACAGCCCCGCCCGCCATGTTGGTCTGCACTTGGCTCCCCACCTCTCAGCCCACGTCACCACAAAGACGTACGGCTTCACGGTCCCGTCCCGCATCGCACGTCGGTCATGAACGCGTTCTTCGTCCCAACGACAGGCTCCTTGTCGCCCGCACTGCGTCGGCAGTCGTCAGCGTCCACTGAGACGTAGCAGCTGCCATCAAAGTGGTGCGTGATCCACCCACGGCACTCGTTTGCCCAGTCGCCAGTCGACTAACTACGCTTGGCCGAGATGAACGTGGCGGGTTCCGCGCGCATGAGGTAGACGATCTTAGATGTGTACGACTGCATGGCCGCGAGGTCGTTCTTGGTCGAGAAGTACAAGCTGCCCATGAAGCCGGTCGCATCACACCAGCAAACCAATCAAGCAAGAGGGGAATGTGCTGAAGTGCAAAGTGAGGACGTAGGATTCGAAAACGAAACACGTGCGCTTGATGCTACGAGGCTCAACGAAGTGGCGTGCAAAATCTGCCATCCTCCTCAGCCACTTGAGTTACCTCGCTTGCTTGATCTTCCTCGTTGCTGGATGTATCGACATCGTCGCAGTCGCTGACATCCGAGAACAGCTCCAGCATCACATGATTGACCTCACTGCGGTCTCGCATGTTCGTGTAGACGAACACAAGCTTGCTCACACGCTCAACCGTCAGCCGATTTCGCCGCTTCGAATAGATGAAGTTGTGAATGCTCCAGTTGCGCTCTCTGGATGCTGACGACGTAGGTACCGAGAGTACTTGGACCACGAACTCTTTAACTACCGGATACCTTGACGTCAGCTTCCACCAGTCGAGCGGACTGAACTGACGGTGCTTCGCACGCCCCTCGTCACTGGCTTGGTCCTTCCACAAACTAAAATCGATGAGCTGTTGGTTAAACTCGGTCGCGGATGTGACTGTGTGCAGCCCGATGGAGATCGCGAGGCGCCGACTGGTGTCGATCACGTCGACGAAGTCGTGATCACCGAATGTGCTCCACGTTACCCGTTGGTTCAGTAGATGCGCAATCACGACGATGTCGTCGCACACAAAGCGCCGACGATTCTCGATAGCACGAACGACTGCCTGCTGGAGGGTGGAGTCTCTCGCTGGTCTTCGGTACGCCTCGTGACGGATCAGCCACTCGAACCGCTGAGTGACGGCCGAGACGCAGCAATTGTCGGCCTCAAAATCAGCGAGTGCTTGATTGATCGGCTGCACGAGAGGGACCGCGAGCTTGCCATCGGCCCAGAACTGATCGTCGCGTACGATCGCAGCGGCCTCCTCCACAGCTGCTCGACTGCCACGAAAGCGGTCCATCAGGCTCGAGTCGGAGAAGACTGCAGATATAACGTCTTTGCTTTCGATGACCGCTCTGATGCATCTTCGTATGAGTACCATCTTGTCGGAACAGGCACTGAGAGAGCGTGACGGGCGCCAACTCGCTTCATCTGCGCTTGGAGAACGCGGAATCGGTCGAGCAAAGCGTGCCGAGAGCGGATGAACTTGGTCAACGTGGTGGCCATCTTGATAACCGTAGGGAGGGGGTGTAGCGCAAACACGTCCTTGATGAGCAGGTTCATGCCATGGGCACTGCACCCGCAGCAAAGCACGTGAGCGTAGACCTCTCGTGTCAGCTTCTAGGCGGCGACCATGTTGGCAGCGTTGTCGGCGA
>JAASGD010000367.1:0-24785 GCA_023334115.1 Globisporangium megalacanthum
AAATGTCCGTGGCTGATATCGAGTTGACTGTCACGTGCACTGACGAGCCGTTCCATCGATCAGTTTGTCGAGAGCATCTTGTGCCCATTCCCAGAAACGTGTTTGCTGTGGAGCAGATTTCTCCATCTCTGTGTTCAATTCGAGCACTGTGTAGCGAATATCTCCATGTTTGACCGCCTTCGAAATATAATATCTTTGAAAAGTTTATTCATAAAAAATGAATGTTGACTGTCGGTCTCTCGTGCAACATTTTTTACATTATGTCGCACGAGCAGAAACCTTATTTAACAAAGTAATCTAAATTAAACGTTTATAAAATCGATGAAAACACAATATCATTGTGAAAATTTATAATCTAAAATTATTTTATAAATTGCTACAAGATATCAGTTTATAGTAGAATTTGGGACGCGATTGTGATCCCGGAGTAACTCTGGATTAAAATCCAGAAAATTCAAGGAGGCAAATCCCCATGTAAAGAACTCAATTGTGAAAAAAAACTTTTCGAATACTGCTCAGGTTGGCGAGTAGACACTCATACAGTGCACCAAACAAGTAAGCAGACACCAGTTTTTTAAGTTAAGCTAGCACAAAAAATAATCTGCGAAGTAAGACACATGCTATGCATCACGAACCGGCAGAGCACGGCGGTCCGTCAAACATTGTTTGAACGCAGGAGGACCAACTAAGCTGTCACAACACATCAAGCAGCACATTTGCTCACCAAATTAGTATGCAGACACCTTTTGGCATAAAAACAAGTATATTTCAGTAGGAAACGACTCGTCCTATTGAGTTGAGCGCTTCCAGACAGCGCTTACTCATAGAGTTCGTCAGGCGCGTGAGATATTCCTAAGCTAGTTCCTCCCATGCTATGAGATCGGCGGCGCGTAGCTGCTCTTTCAAGCTGGAGCAACGACCATTAGCATACGCTCACAGCACCACTAGACCCCATACTTTCTCGATGATGTTCAAATCCGGAGAGCGTGCCGGCAACGGCAGCACACGGACGTCATGAGCGTTGAAAAACGCGCGCGTGAGTGCGGCTGTATGCCCGTCTGAGTTGTCCTGCTAAAAACTCCAGTTGGAGACAGCGATATTTTTTTAGCGTACGGCAGGGGAGTGCGCTCAAGCATGTCCGTGTACTTCCTTGCCTCTTGTCGGCAGTCCAGTATCGCGAGCGAGGTCTTGCCGCTTGCGCTGACCCCAACCCACACCATTATGGAGCCACCGCCGGACTGATGCTTGAGGGCCGCACGCGGCGGTCGTCTCGTATCTCTCCATTACTACGACGCGGCATCCGGGTTGTCCAAGCACCACTTTTTCTCAAAATGATGTGGTGCCAGGACGTCCCCTCGGCCAAGCAGGTCGACGCCCACGCAACGCGTTCAGTCATGTGGCGCTTGGTCATCCACGGCGACACGACGGGTTTCTCGTAGTTGAGGTTGGGAGCGGCGAGAATAATCTGCTGGACACGCTGGACAGTGATGTCGAGCTGGAGCATGTCGGGCAGTTGTCGTGCGCTATGATCGCCCAAGCCCACAAGGTGCAGCAACTGGCATTTTTGCAAGTGTAAGGTCTTGGGGGCCGGTTAATTTACTTCTGCCTTGCGTAGTCGCCCCCGGTCCTTGCGATAGCGCAGCACAACGTCGTTTCTGCGGCCGATCGCCCTTGCGATTGCACGACCGCTCATGTCTGTGTTGGCGGACGCGGCGATGGTCGCGCATTCGTTGCTGGTAAGTTGCTGCGCGCTCGGCATCGCCAATGTGAGAATGAGTGGCGGGCAGGTCTTTTCCGAATGAAATATACTTGATTTTTGGTATGCCAAAAGGTGTCTGCATACTAATTTGGTGGGCAAATGCGCCGTTTGTTTGTTGTGCCAGCTTGGTTGGTCCTCCTGCGTTAAACAATGATTGACTGAACCGCCGTGCTCTGCCTCTTAGATTGGTGCATAGCATGTGTCCTACTTCGCAGATTTGATTGTACTAGCTTAAAAAATTGGGTGTCTGCATACTTATATTTGGTACACTGTATGAAATATCTTTGATATACAAGCAGGACCATTCAAACTATTTTATGTCTGATGCGCATGAGTTGAGCTAGGGCGATTTCAAAAATCTTATAATATGGCGACTCATCGAAAATCTTGTAATTTTGTCTAACGGCTTGGCGGTAATGCACTTTATTTGTCCAAATTGAATCAGAAAGTACATCAGTTCAGAGAAAATGTCACAATCCTGCATTATATAGCAACTAGGCTAAACAAGTATGTACAAGCCACTATCATCGCTAATTCTCAGTCGCAGGTCTTGTGGCAAAAACTTGCACGTCTTACATCATGTATGCTCGTTATTGGTTATGAAGAAGAGCCGCTTTCAAACTCTTACAATGTGCTTTTTTGAAATCACTGATACGTAGAAATGGGAATTTTCGAGTCTTCAAGACTTCGTAACATTTGAATGCTGCCGGCTAAGATATTTTGTAGAGACTGCAAACGCGTGCATCCATGCGTCGCATAACCGATTCATCTGCGCGCAAATTTTTGTGTTTCAATAAGAACTGAGGGTGTTTTTTTGTCGGAAAATCTCGGCCTCATTGACTCAGAGACTGAGTGTTGAAGTGGTTTAACGGCACATCTTCCGATCAGGGCCACTATTCAAGTCTTGAAGTTTGCATGTAGAGTCCGATCAGGGTACACTTTCAGTTCGATCATAACCAAGGGGTACGCATGGGTAACTATAGAAGTGACTTACCTGGCCCGAAGGGCCGGATTAGGGTTTCAGTGAGCAGCCCCTGCCCGCAGGGCCGGATTAGGGTTTGTATCCTATTCGAAGGTTAGGGTCCGGCTGTGTATAAATTAGGAAGGAGTGATCGGACTGTACCGGTTAAAGATTTTAAAAATAAAAGTGCCTAAATATGGCCGAAATCCGGCCAGTTCGTACCTCACCTCTAATAGAGTTGGCGGAGGTCCTGTGTTGAGTGTTTGTGTTATCAGAATGGGTTCAATGACAGAACCCGAATGGTTTTGAATTTAAAATGACAAAACGCTGATGTTTTTAGAAATATGTAGGCATTCCTCCCAAATTGATACATGGCCAAATATGATACCTGTCATAATGAAAATGGGCACTACTATCAAATAGTAGGGTAGCATGCTCAACGTCTTAGCCCGATATTGAATAATCTGATTTTAAATTACTGCTTGCTTGTACACCACTTCTCGATTGGTTTCGTCAAAAGGGCAAAACTATTCGTCAAAAGCGCGAAAGTTTAGGCAGACTGCATAACCTGATCACATGTGAAAATAATCCTGTGTTAATGTGTTCGTGCACGCTTACATCGGCAAAAGTAATGAGTCAATAGCTACACAGTCACTCGTAGGCGTCAAACGCACACACTTCACACAGAGAAAGTAAGAAAATGACCTAGTGACTACATTACACTAGGTGAAAGCGGCGGTTCGAAAGCCGTTGCCATTAGCATCCCGTTCTGGGGTCCAAATGTCTCGTACGAGTATAAGGAGTGAACCAAAGTGAAGCCAATTCTTTGATGCTATCGATATAGAACTGTAACAACTTGACCAGTCAAACGCGTTGCACGACAGACACAGGCTCTCATCCATGTTTTCGTCCAGCTTTCTTTGTTGAGGTTGGCGTTAGCGTCGCGCAAGCGCCGCCCACTAAACGAGCTATTTGCGGAGACTACGACCAGCAACATGGGGGGGGTCCAACACACGCTCCGTCCCGTGGTGGCATCTTTGTAGTCCTAGGAGCGTGCACTTTCAGCTTATCGTGCGGGAGTGGGTGTGTGTTGGCATTGTGGTCGCCGTGTTCGTCGTTCAGGGGCAAATAGTTCTTGGTATTTTGTTGTGTGGCATGCAGCGGCAGCTGTCAGATGAGGGTGAACGGAGTAACGATGAGATTGAGCAGTGAGACACTGAGGAAGGCATGGAGACTCATCTCTGGTGCTGCTGTTGCTCCAACCTACACGCGGCCCATGCACGCACACCCACTGCTGGACAACAGGCTGGCCAGGATGTGTGCCTTCTGCTCGTACACGTCGTGCCGCTGTGCTGTCATGCGGCCTGGTCAGTTGATGCTCCTGCAGCTGCTGCCAAACCACACTCGCGAGTTGTCAAACCCACATTCCAACAACTAGTAAGCGCCATATTTAACCTTGATTAGTGACTAAAAATATGAATAAAGAGGACAAAAAGATTAATTTACAAGTAAAATGATGTGGCCAGGGTGCTTCAGACCCTCCACGAAATGCCGATAGCTCCGCGAGCAAGATGCTCTAGCGCGATGCGAAAGGTACCAGATACATTTCCATACGAAGAGCTATCGAATGGTATAGAACATGACTGTCCGCGCTTCTCTGCGGATTTTACGAGATCGCGCACACCTACCAAAAGTGATGTAATTCTGTCTAGTTGAGTCAGAGATTGCTTGTTAATGCGAATCACTCAGGCGAGTTGAATTAGATAAAATATTCATGCTTGTCAACAAAAAGAAGTCCTCTTTACAAAAAAATGAAATAGGGTGTGCGCAAAAAGCGAGCGAGTTGTAGTGTAGTTGGTGCGGCAGCGAACAGGACGCACGCATCTTTTGTGCGGCTTTTGAGAGCGCGTTCCGCATCGCAATTAGAATTACTGGCATGGTTGTTGATTGGGTGGTTATTACTGTTCCAGGTGGCGAGTAATAAAACCGAATATCACACTGCCTGACCAGGGCCACTATTTCACACGGTTTCCCATGTCATATTTGTGAGTTTCTACCTGCCAGACCTTATATCCGTAAAAACCTAAAAGAAAAATGGAATATCGACTGTCTGTCCCTTTTCCAACATTTTCGCATTGTGTTGCACGAGCAGAATTGTTTTTAACACCCAGTCTCGGAGTCAACCAGGCTGGATTTTGAGTAAAATGCAGAAATGTGAAAAACTAAAATCAAGACGACGAGGTTTCACGACTGCCAAAGCGCATGTTCAGATAGGTCTTTATCTTGTCATCAAGATGGTGTAGGTGCAACTCTCATTGGATATCAACCCGCAATGATATGCGCCAGCCAAAAAAGGGTCTCGACGATTTCGGCTCAAGGTGGTCATCGTTTTCGGAATTTGTCGTTTGCGATTAGACGACCAAACTCACATTCGAACGATCCGAATTGACACAATACGACGATATTGCCTTTTTTACGTTGAATTGTCTAAATGTACTGTAATATTGGGCTTTTCACTCAGACAAATTATACTATTGTATGAATTATAATTTGGCGATACAGAAGAGATCGATCACTAAACGCATGACGCATGACACAGACCAGCTTTGAGAGTGTGAGTATGCTCGTCTGTGACTTGACAAAATCATGGGTGTGATAGGCAATGCCAATTGTGTCCACCACTTACAATGACTGCACAAGGGGTGGTCAAAATGCAAAGATCAAACGAGATCACTTTTTAACATTTTTGGATAAAATTGAATAGTGTCAAGCAAACGCCGTACCAGAGGTTGCAAACAACACGGTTGTTTATGTGTTGCATCGGTGCATGTACACACAAAGTCTAGCCTCGTTCAGGTCCATATTGATGAAGTTTGTTTTGGGGGTCTGATCGCGTTTGGCCGGGTTGACTCGGAGACTGGGTGTTAACATTTTGTACAAATTAATATGAGTGATACCTATAATCTAAAATTAATTAATTTTTTGAAATGAGTCAAATTAGAGTCGGTTGGGGCGTGAAATATTAAATTATACAGCTTATGCGTTTGTACTACAGTAGTACTGCAAACTGGGATCTCTCCAGGATCCCAGAGTAACTCTGGATTAAAATCCAGAAACAAAAAGTGAACGAGAGGTTTAGCGCGGCAGTGAACTAATCGCACAAGTCTATACTTCAAGAGCGTGTTGCGCCTCGTATTCTGTCTTACTGGCATAGTAGTTGATTCTATTGTTTGGGTCGTGAGAAAGAGTGTGGTGGATAGCTTCAGTACACTTATATGGAATTGGTCGTAGTTTATTATCAGCAATTAATATGATCGTTTTTCAAAGGGTATATTTATCTAGCGACTGCACTACTTGGAGAGTTGACTGTATTATTATGTTCGTGAATTTCATCCAATCCGATCGCATTCAGGAGTGTGGCTGTACGATTCGACATTCGAAGCCAAACTCCACAGTCATTTTCGAATCGGCTACCGCTTCCACACGCTTTCGTAACGCTTGTTCCCTGGATTTCTTCGCCGGTTGTCTTCCTATCCAGCAGGTCTTCTGTCTCTGCGTCCTCGTGTGCGCAAACGCCGTTTGCCTCATGGCACCGATCGCGCCTGTGCACTCGCCCTTCTTCGCTCCGAGTGCCAGTCCGTCATCCCAGATTACGATCGACTCCATGCAGAACTCACTTGCCGACGGCCGCGCTTCCATCTCTGCCAGTGGCGCCACTGCAACAACCGCCACCACTGGAAGTCCACCTCCTCCACCAATGGTGACTGCACCGACGCTCGAGAGCCTCTCAATGACGCTAGCGACGCGCACGCCAAACGACCACGTGGACGACACTACGAAGCTCGAAAAGATGGCAGCGGCCGTGAAAGTACTGCTCGAGGTGCGTACATAGCGCCGCTGATAGGCGTCAATCGATTGATTGCGTAGGAGGACGCTGATAGTCGGACCTTCTGGATGGATGGATGGATGGATGGTGGTGTGTTAGTGTATTGGCGAAGACACGGAGCGCGAAGGACTCGTGAAGACGCCCATGCGCATGGCGAAAGCGCTGCTGTACAACACCAAGGGGTACGGCCAGAGCCTCCCAGACGTGCTGAACGACGCCGTCTTTGCCGAAGACCACGACGAAATGGTCATTGTGCGCGACATTGACCTGTCATCCATGTGCGAGCACCACATGGTGCCGTTCACGGGCAAAGTGCACATTGGGTACATCCCGAACGGCAAAGTGCTCGGGCTCAGTAAGCTCGCGCGCATCGCCGACGTCTTTGCGCGCCGGCTCCAGGTCCAAGAGCGCTTGACCAAGCAGATTGCGACCGCGCTCATGGCCGCGATCGAGCCGAAAGGCGTCGCTGTTGTGGTGGAAGCCACGCACATGTGCATGGTCATGCGTGGCGTCGAGAAGAGCGGCACGAGTACCGTCACGAGCTCCACCCTCGGGTGCTTCAAGACTGACCCACGCACGCGAAGCGAGTTTATGACGCTCATTCACCGCCGGTAAGCGTTACGAGAGGGTACACGAGAGGGTACACGAGAGGGTACATATGCATATACAGAACCAGCTGGACGGAACGGCGTACCCAGCATGCCGAACCAGCGAGACCGAGTGGCTTTTAGACACTTCGCTGCATCCGTGTGCTGGAAGTAATAGATACGCTCTTCCTGTGTGAATATGTGAATCTGCGTATGCATATAGAGAGGGTGGTGGGAGTCCGTTCGTTCTACTGGTAGTCGGCGTCAACTGCGAGGACGAACGCGACGTAGTTGACATCCGTCGTGACGCGCCGGCCGTCACGCACTGCAAAGTGGTGACTCAGCGTCTGGACGTCCCGTGGCAGCAAGTCCAAGTGCATGAGGTCGAGCACGGACGCGAACTGGAACCGCGTCACGCGGCTGATCTTGGTGCGGTCGTAGTCTTGGAAGTACGGCTTCAAGTGCAGCCGCCGGTGACTCACTGCGAGCCGCACGCGCTCGAGCACGCGTCGGATCGCCTTGTCGTCCTTGTCATTGTCGTTTGGAGCGTTGTCGTCGTTGTCGCCAAGTTGCTCGAGTGCCGGCGACGACACGTCGGTTGTAGCAGCAGCACTATCGAGGGCGTCAAGGAACGTGCGCCAGTCGATCTTGTCGGGGTGCTTGGCCGACAGGAACCGCACGCTAAGCGTCCGCACGTCCGCGGCATCTAGTACGCAGCCGCTGCGGTTGAGCGCCGTGTGGAACTTGGCGACCGTGATCTCGCCCGCGCGGAGCTTGTCGCCTTCGGCCACAAAGTCCTTGAGACGCACGCGACGCGTCCGCAGCTGTCGCTGGAGCTCAGCGAGCAGCTGCGTCACGTCCGTGAACGACAACGACACTGTCGTCTTCTCCAGGCCGCGAGCTGCGCGCTTTGCACCCGTGTCGGCGTCGAGACCGACGCCGCCGTTCAGTTGCGCTTGGCGAAACGACACACTGTCGGGCAGTACGAGCGCAGCGTCGTCTGTCGGTGTCGCGCCGACAATGTCGAGGGCCTGCAGAAACGCACGGTAGTTGACGTCGCCGAGCGCACTCAGCGCGCTACTCGGTGTGTTGCTGTCGACGACCTGCTCGCGGAACTTGCGCAACAAGAGGCGTGCGTGGACCGCGTCGGGTGGCAGCAAGCCAAACATCGACAGCACGCGCTCAAACTTGGTGGCCGACACGACGCCTTGCTTTGCGCGGTCAAAGTCCTCGAACGCAGGCTTGATGCTCAGCCGCTGTCGGTCGACAACGCGACGGATCGCACGCACTGTCTGCGTCACAGTGCGCTCGTCAGCAGCGCTGAGCTCGTCGCGCTCGATCTGGACGCCCCCGAACTGGTCGCTCCGAGTGCCGAGTGCCTGCACGTCGTGGTGCGGCGCCCGCTCGAGTCCTTTCACAGTGAAGACGCTCTCGACGTCGTCCACGAACCGCTTCCACGCGACCACGCTCACGCCAGCGCTGTCGACGACACCACCTGGGCTCGCGTACTCGTCGCCAAGCAGCCGCACTTCTTCAATCGAGAGCGCTAAGCCAGCAGCGCTCAGACCGGCTGCGAACTGCGCAGCAGTGACGGAGCCGTGGCGCAGCTTGTCAAAGTCGCGGTAGAACTCTTCCAAGCGGATGCGGTCGCGTCGGACGACCTGCTTGACGTACCGGAGCAGCATCGGCACAGACCGTGCCGGCAGTGGCTCCGTGTCGAGCAGAATCGACGGAGTTACAGACGGCGACGGGATCGCCGACACGACGTTCGTACCACCGCGAGAGAGCGGCCGACCCACACCACTGCCGCCACCTTGGTTGCTGCTGCTGAGCCAGTGCTCGAGGTCATAGCAGAACGTGACGTAGTTGACGAACCGGTCGCCGTGTGCGCTCGCGTACCGCTTCAAGAGCACGCGCGTCTCGTCGCCGCTTGCGAGTGCGAGCTGAAAGACAGTGAGGACACGCAGGAACTGCTCGACTGTGATGTGCTCGCGCCGGCCTTTGTCAAAGTCCTGGAACGACGGCTTCAGGAGCACACGGCGGGTTGCACAGAACGCTGCGAGCCGCTGGAGCACAGCGTGGTGGAGCACAGTCTCGCTCTCAGTCAGGAGCCCACGGACTTCACGCGAGCACTTGGCCCCAACTGTCGACGCTACGATCGACGCCAGCGCGTCGTCGTTGTCCGAGCAACGGGGGTTGTTGTTGCTGTTGTTGTCGCTGTCGCTATCGTTCGTGCGTAGCTTCCCTTCCACCGCGTGGCAGAAGCGGACGTAGTCGACCTTGTTGCAGTCGAGTCCCTGGACAACGTACTTGGCAGTGAGCAACGCGAGGTCGCGCTCACTGAGCGACCCAAAGCAGAGCTTCGCACAGCGCTTGAACTGCGCTTCCGAGCACTTGCCAGTCCGGAGCGAGTCAAAGTCTGTGAAGAACGGCTTGGTCCGGATGCGGTCGCGCAACACGAGTGCCGACAGTGTCGCTTCAAGCTCGTGGACCGCGTCCACGTCGGTTCTGGTTATGGAGCTCGCAGCTGGAGCCGAGAAGTGCCGGCGCTCGGGCGACCGTGGAGCTGCTGCGACTGTGCCAGCGCCAGCTGCACCCGGGCAAATGTCGTAGTGGAGGGCGCGGTAGTGGACGTCAAGGGCGTCGCCGTACGCTGCAAGGAGCACGTCGAGCTCGTCCTGTGTCAAGACGACAATGTCGAGCAGGTCGCGGATGAACTGCGGCCGCGTGACTTTGCCTGCGTTGCTCTTGTCAAAGTCACGGAAGACGTCTTTGAGGACGACGCCTTTCGTCATGACTGCGGCAAGCAGCTTGGTCTGGACAGCTGCGAGCCGTTCACGGTCGGTCGTTGAGAGGAGAGACGACGACGCAGCTGTCCCGAACGCTCTCGGTGCACCCAACGCGAGCGGCTCGGGTGGTGTGCCTGTGCCGAGTCCTTTGACTGTAAAGACCTTGTCAATCAGGTCGCAGAAGCGACGGTAGTCGACGAACGACGGGTCTGTGGGGAGTCGGTACTTGGCGAGCAATAGCTCCACTTCGTCGCGCGAGAGTCGCAAGCCCGTGCCGTCGAGCGCGCGCACGAACTGCTCGGCCCGGATCTTCTTGACGCGGTGGACGTCGAACGTCTTCATGAACTCTTCGAGCCGGAGCCGCCGCTGCTTGCAGAGCACGCGGAGCTTGGCTTTCAGCGACCGGAACTCGGGTGAGCTGTGCATAGGAAATGACGAAGAAGAGATGAGAGAGAGAAGCGTCTCTCGCGGGTGGAGCGCCGTCGTGGCTGCTCCTGCTGTGGCAAGGATAGAGCGAGGAGGAGAGCGGGTCTGTGCTCCAAATAGAGACGAACTCACGTTTGTTACGTCCCAACGAACGAACGACCAGCCGCAAACTCTCTCGCTTCCTCACGCTGCAGCGCCGTCAACTGCTGGAATCGTCTCGGCGAACCGCATCGCCTTGGTAATCTTGATGTCTCCGTACGACCGGGTCTGGTCCAGGTCCACGTAGTCGAGCGTCTTGAGCTGGAGCAGCTCAAAGAACAGCGCCGCGGCTGTCCGTCGGCTGTGCGTGTGCTTGGTAAGCTGCTTGTACGTGACTTCGTCCTGTGACCAGGAAGAGAGGCAGCGCGTAAGAAGTGTGATCACGACCTTTACCCACACTGCCCAATACCACAAGACGACAGAGCAACGCCTTGATGACGTACCTTGTCCTCGAGCGACGTCCGCAGCACTTTCATCACTTTCACAGTGTGCGGATGCCACTTGTGCTGCGCTGTCGAGTAGTTCACGTGCTGCTCTTTCATCGTCTCGTCAATGTTCGCTTGCAGGTCGTTCACTGCCGCCAGCTCAATGTCGACGTTGAGATCTTCGAGCTCTTCGTCTGGGAAGGCCGTCGGCGCGCCGAGGTCGTACTCGGGCTGCTCGGGTGCTTCAAACTCACTGACCCGGTTCATGACCACACAATATGAGCACACGGGTGATATCCGCAGGACGCCAACGACACAACGCGAGCGAGTACTGTACTCACAGCGCGTGGTGGTCCTCCTCGAGCTGAAACGACTTGTCTTCGAGCATCGAGTCGTCCAGTTCCGAGCCGTATCCTGGCAAGATGCTATCTCTCCCGTTCTCCAGCGTCTGAGAGAGGATACACATACACCACACACACGAGCACCCACGACAGGTCAGTCGGAGCCTTCCAGACGCCTCCGACATCCATCGCGGACAGACTGGAGCGCACCGAGTTGGCGCTCATGCGACGCGTCTGCTCCACATCGTCCAGTTTCTCTGCGTCCACGTTGTCATCCTCCGACACGAACGGGAACTTGCGCTTCTTCATCGTGTAGCTGAACATGCCGAGCAGCGCTTCCGAGATGCCGACATTGCACGGTTTCGTGAACAAGTCTACGCCCGCGATCGATACAGCGCTCGCAATGCCAACGCCTTCGCTCCCAGGCTTTCGGAACGACATGTCGCGGACACGGACAATGTCGGACACGTCGGTCATTCCCTGCGAGTATAAGAGAGGGTACAGCGAGGTTTAGATCGCGGCACAAGCAGCGCGTCGTCTTCATTGCGACGCACCTTCTTGAGCTCTGCTGAGCTCAGCTCCGTGACGCTGTCCCGTCCAATCCGGCGCTTCTTTTTCGGTCGGAGGCTCGCTGTGTCGTCTTCATTGTCGTGCGCACTTAGCGTCACGTCGAGCGACGCGCGCGAGTTGGTGATACTGACGTTCAGGTCCGAGCTGATATCGAGCGAGTTGCTGGCAGGGCTCGGCGGTACGTCCAGCACCGTCGGGTCAAACTCGAGCGGCGCGTCACCGTAGTCGTCGTTAAAGACCACGTCCGTCGGCGGCCGGTGGTCGTCGCCAAGGACGCCGGACTCGTCCGCAGCTCCAGACTTGTCCAACGCCCCGAGAAGCCCCGACTCGTCCATCGACGGGAGCACAGTCGACGCATCGCGTGCAATCTCCACGTCGCTTACTGTACTGGCGTCCAGCACGCCCTGAAGACAATGAGACGAGACGAGACGAGCGTCAGCGTACAGTACAGTACTACATCTCTATACAATAACAGTTGTCTGGCCAGGCAAAGTTCGCACGTCTCGGTCCGGCGCTTCGTCCAAGTCAAACGCCTGCCACGCGCCGCCTCCAAACGAATCTTCTGCGCCAAAGGCGTCTAAAGCAAAGGGAGTGCCAGTGTCCAGCAGTCAACCCACCAAGCACGTCCACGCCGTTCAGTTCCGAGCCAGGACCATATTCGTACTTAAGCGCACACCCCCACGCACCTCTGTCTCCAAACGCGTCATCGTCTTGCGCACGCCGCAGTGGGTCTGCGAGCGTAATATCCTGTCGACGCGCGGCCGTTTGACTCGACGCCGCGATCCACTCGTCCAGCGACGGCGCCGAGATGTCGCTGAAGCGTGGTGGCAACCAACCAATTAATTCATCAACCAGTGGGTCCGCCATAAGTACGCATCCCACCCCACGCCACCCCCACTAAGTACGCACTCGATCGAGTACGTGAGGTCGAGGTCGAACTCGCCAAAGTTGCTGACGTTGATCGCGTGGGCGCTCGCGTGCTCGTGGGCAGGCGGGAGGTCGACAACGCCGGGACGGAACGCGAGCTTAATCTTCACGAGCGCTTCGCTGCAGTCGGCAAAGAGGTACTTGACTTTGCGCGAGTAAATGCGCACGACGCCGAGGAGCAAGTGGCCGGATACGCGCAGTGCGAGCGGCACTTGCGGGTTCACGATCGACGCGACGGAGCTCTGGATGTCGGCGGAGAAGATCTGCTGCTTGTTCAGCTTCTTGTCCCAGTGCGCCGCGAGCCAGATCTTGCCCAGCGGACCCTTCTTTGCGAGCACGATCTGCGAGTAGAACATCGCGGCGGTGGGACCAGCGGTGGGACCAGCGGACGGGAGGCGCGTAGAGAGCTGCTGGTGGAGGTGACGAGCAAGTGGTTTGCTGCTTTCCTTTGGTTTTTGACGTGGATGAATTGCCGCGCTTTCTTTTGATTGGTTTATTTCACTATTGCGGCTCCAAAACCATTTTTCACAATGTGAACCATGTGAACAAGCAGCAATGAATTGAATGCGTGTGGCGGACCAATCAGCTGGTTGCGTGACGTGACGACTGAACGTGCGTGGCCTCACGGAGGCAGCACGCCCAACAGCAGCTCGTAGGCCCGTACAATGTCCTTGAAAGTCTCCTCGGCGTGCTCGTGCGCGCTGCAGTCCGGGTGCCACTCGAGCGCTTTCCCACGAAACGCGGCCTTCACTTCGTGTGCGCTCACACTATGCGCATCTGCCGCCTCGAGTCCGAGCGTCGCGAGCGCGTCTGCCAGCTCACTGCGGGTCACGAAGCCGCCTCCGTCGCCTGCCGACCCTGCGCGCCGGTGGCTTTGCTGCCGTCGGAACTTGCGCGGGTCAAAGCCGTACCAGTCGAATGGGCACGTCCCGCACGCTGCGTCCCAACCACAGAGCAGGCAGCAGAAGCTGAGCTGCTGGTGCGCCAACGCACTCGCACCCGAGGTTACATCTCGACTTTCGGCTCGTTTTGTAGTGGTGGCGCTATCTGCTGCTGGCTCCAGCGTGCTGCTCGCTCGGCTGAGGCAGCGGCGCACATTGGGAGTGTGGGTGAGGCGGCGCTGGTGGCGCAGTGGTGGCACAAGCACAGCGGTGACATGCACACTTCGACGCATGTTGACGACTGCGGTTGGGTTTCAAATGTGATGTGGACATCAAGCTCTTCAATCAAATTCGCAAGCAGTATCAAATTAGCATACTAGAATTTAATACAATTAAACAGGATTCGAATACTCCACCATCAATTAAAAGAGTGCATCAATTCAAACAGGTTTTTGGGCACGAAATGGAGGTGCATCTTGTCGAATGCAAAAGTCGTTTTGGCCACAAGAACGCTCATTGCGACATCGATGGACCGGCCCGACCGAAGCCGCAAGCGCCGTTCGCTCGGCGAGCACCACGGCGGAAGCTTCGGCGTGTACATGGACCACAAGATCCGCAAGCTGCGGCTGCAGAACGCGTCGCTCGTCGGCGCTGCTCGTTCCCAGTCCAGTGAAGCCACTCGCGACAACAGCAACAATAGCAGCAAGAGCGGACTCTTTGCGGGCGTGCACGTGCACGTGGACGGCTACACAACGCCGAGCAAAGAGGAGCTCCGGCAGCTGCTGCTGCTGCACGGCGGTGGCTTTGAGCACTACGAGACACCGCGCGTCACGCACATTATCGCGACACACGTGCCAGTCTCCAAGCTGCGGCAGCTCAAGTGCGTCGTCATCATTACTGTATGATGGTGTTATGTATTGTATGGGTGGGGTCAGCTGTGCACAACTAACAATTAATTGCAATTAGAAAGATGCGCAAGCCAACGCCGGTCGTGCATCCAGAGTGGGTCGTCCAGAGCATTGCGCAGAACGTGCTGCTGCCGACCACGCCGTTCTTGTATCGCGGTTTCGTGGACCCGACGCAGAACAGTCTTGTGGGCTACAACAACAACAACAACAATACCAACAACAACAGTAACAACATCCTCAACCTCTTGGCCGGCAGCTTCAGTTCGCAGACGACTTCGCTGTATGCCTCAAGGAGTTCGTTGTCGGTGGCGGAAGGCAGTGGATTGAGGGAAGCTGAGGAAGAAGAAGCGTCGATGCCTCGGTTCGTGTTCGCTGATGAGTACACTCGAGATGACGACGACGGCGATGGAGGCAGCACTATAGCAGCTGTGCACAAGGACCCAGAGGTTATCGTGATCGACGACGAGGACGAAGATAGTGAAGCTGATGGCAATGAAGAGGTGCAGGTCTTGGGCACACAGGATCACTCGACCAGCACACGAAATCAGAGTCAGGGTCAGGCAGCTCCAGCTCCAGCACCAGCTCCAGCAGATGTTACGCCACAATTTCAGTCGCCAGACAGTGAAGCTGGAAGTTGTCCTTATCCGACAGTGGTGGAGCCGCCCCACCCTGAAGCCGGAGACATCGCCCATCACGAGAGCCGAAGCAAGTCAACACGAGACGGTGCTGAGTTTGTCCGGCACTTCTTTGTGAAATCGCGTCTCCACCACATTGGGAACTGGCGGAGCACGTTCCAGCAGAAAGCTGGCGAGTTCCTCGCGATGTACAAGGGACCGCCAATCCAGCGCACGTCGCCAGTGTCGAGCCGTCGAGTGATTCTGCACGTCGACATGGACTATTTCTTCGTAGCGGTCGCAGTGCGCGATCGGCCCGAGCTCACGCACGTCCCTGTCGCTGTCGCGCACTCTGGGAACGCTGGGACGTCCGAGATCTCGTCGTGCAACTACCTCGCGCGCGACAAAGGCGTCCACGCGGGGATGTTCATGCAGGCTGCGAAAGAGCTGTGTCCCGAGCTGACTGTGCTCCCGTACCGGTTCGAAGAGATCGAGCAAGTGTCGTCCCAGATCTACACAATCTTCTTCTCGCACACGCCGTACGTGCAAGCCATGAGCTGTGACGAGGCGTTGCTCGAGTTCGGGACCGACACGGACGGGCTCGCGATCGCCCACCAGATCCGCGAAGAGATTGTGGCGCAGACGCGGTGTCCAGCGAGCGTCGGTGTCTCGTACAACATTCTGTTAGCGAAGCTCGCGTCCAAGCAAGCAAAGCCGGACGGGATGTACCAGATCGAGAGCCCTGAACGCGCTGAGCCGTTCCTCTTGTCGCTGGCAATCCGCGATCTGCCAGGCGTCGGGCGGCGCATGAGCGCCAAGCTGCAGGATCTCGGACTTGAGGACATGCTCCAGCTGCGGTCGATGGCAAAGAGTGAGCTCGCCCACCACTTTGGAAAGACCACAAGCGAGATGCTCTTCAACTTTGCACGCGGGTTGGACCACCGCGCGCTCTCGCTCGAGGCCAACATGACGCGCAAGAGCGTGTCGGCAGTCGTGAACTTTGGGATCCGCTTCGAGTCGTGGGACGACGTCACAGTGTTCATGATGGCGCTCGCGGAGGAGCTCCAATCACGTCTGCAGAACCTGAAAGTGCGCGCAGAGAGCGTGACGCTCCTCATCAAGAAGCGGCGGGAGGGCGAACCGATCGAGCCGATCAAGTACATGGGCCATGGAGTGTGCGACAACTTCTCCAGAAGCCACGTCCTCGCGACTCCGACAGACGACGCGCAGACGATCGGTGGCGTTTGTCTCGAGCTACTGCGGCAGCTCCGAGTCCTACCGAGCGATCTGCGGGGCGTCGGGATCCAAGCGACCAAGCTCGTCGGCGAGTCTGCTGGGACAGCTGGAAACAAGAAGACACGACAGCTCTTTGAAACGTGGATCAGCGAGTCGACTCACGAGCAACGAGCGGAAACCAGAGCGTCTGATCTCGAGGAGCGAGAGACGGCTGCCACTGAAGCAGAGGAGCAACCAAAGGAACCTCTCGCTCCCAGAGATACGATCGCGAGAGCGCCGCCTCCAGCCCAACCCGACATGATGCCGCTTGAGTTGTCACAAGTGAGCATGAGTATCTTGGACGAGCTGCCGTCGTGGATCCGAGACGAAGTCTTGTCGACGTATCGACCACGAACCACAGACGCAGTCGCCACCACAGCGCATTCGCCGCAACCACTTCAGCGCGCCGTCCGACTGCTCCAGCCGCTCCGGTTGAACGCGCCGCCGAAAGCGAAAGGCAAGCGGGCGATGCGGAAGCCGCGCCATGCAAAGTCGTCGCCGTCGTTCAAGCACCGAACAGTGTCACGAGACCAGCAAGGAGGAGCCTTCACGTCGTCGTCGTCGACTACTGTGAATGCGCTCGACGACATTCGCATGTCCCAGATCGACGCCGACGTGTACGACGCGCTCCCGTTCACACTGCGCAAAGAGATCGATCGGCACGCCAAGAAGTCCCGGTCAGCGCCGTCGGTTGCTGCAGTCTCGCGAGCGAAAGCGCTCGCTACGTCGTCCGGAGTTTCAGCTGAAGGCGGTGCAGCAGTCGTTGACGTGTCCACGCCTCTCCAGTCAATCGAAGAGCTGTTTGAGAGTCTCATCAACGCCGTCACCTCTAAGACGACCGCACCCGATGAGGAGACCGACACAACTGCTGCTGATGCTGGTGGTCGCTACCCGGACGAGGCTTTCGACGCCATTTACTCGCGGATTCTGCTCGAAGTGGAGCACCACGCACTCGACCACGCCCTCCGCATGCTTCGGTATGTTCGCCGCAAGTGCCAGAGCGCTGGTGCTGCTGCTCACGGACTGCGACGCCTCTTGTACACTGGCTTCAGCCGTGTGCTGGAACAAGTGAACCGGGACGTCGAGACGCACTTTCGAGGCGTCTTTGCGCTGAATGCAGTGGCTCCGCTTTCGCTGTGAGCTGAGCCAACGTGTCTCCTCGTTCCAGATGATCGGACTATGCTCTGCGTGTGTCTGTCAAGCGTCTGCGCTCGCCAACTCAAGCGTTCAGCGCGTTGGTGGAGCGCGAGACGAGCTTGCGGCGAGCGAGTGCGTAGCAGCGGTTCTTCACGGCGGTCTCCGCTCGCCCTGGGAACTGCTTGGCGATGAGCGACCAGCGACGCCCGAGCGTCTCACAGGCGTCGACGAGCCGCGCGTCTTCTTCCAGCGTCCACGGCGTCTATGGGAGGGGCATTGCAACGCACGGAAGCTGAGTAAACCAGCGCCAGAAGCAACGCAAGCCACCAAGACCACACACCTTGGTGAGCGACGGGTCGAGGTGGTTCAAGTACCGTTCGCGGCACTGTTTGCCCACACGTCCTGGAAGCAACCGAGCGATCTACCACACCCACAGCTCGTCAGTTTTCAGTACGACTGGCACTTAACCAGCGCAAACGATGACTACACACCCACCTGCGTCCACTTGGGGCCGAGTGTGGCGACGTTGGCTGCGAGGAGCGCGTCTTCGGCCGCAGTCCACGAGCCTTTGCCCTTGACGACTGCGGGGTCGAGCACTTGGAACCACTGCTGCATGCACTGGAGGTCCGTGCGGCCAGGGAGGTGCGACGCGAGGAAGAGCCAGTTCGTCGCTCCATGTGTGGCCACGAGTGCGCGTAGCGTGTCTGCTTCGGTTGTCGTCCACCGAGTCGGCGCGGCTCGTGCGGATGGTATGGTGGTCTGTTCGGCTAAGTACGAATTGGCTTCAATATCAGAGTGAGCATCTCGACATTGCTGGTTTGTTGACGCGAGTCCACCTTGGAGCTGAAAAAAGCGGTTTTTTACGTCCTCGGGACTGTGGCCGCGCAGCAGCCGCGCGATCTCGGCCCAGCGGCTCCCGAGCTCACGCTGTCGCGTCTGCAGCTCAGCGTCCTCCTGCCGCGTCCACGCACGCGGTCGGAGCTGGGGGTCTGCGTGGTTCACGAAGCGCTCGCGACAGCGCTTGCGGTCGCGGCCAGGGAAGTGCGCGGCCACAGCCGCCCACTGGTCTTTGCCGAGGCGACGCACGAGCTCGCGCAGCTTGACGTCGTCCTCTGGCGACCACTTTTGTTGCTTGGAGCGAGGAGCGGCGGAAGGCGACGTGGAGCTCGTGCTCCTTGCGCTCGCATGTGGTTGTGGTTTGCTTGTGGTAACAATAGAAGACGAAGAGACCGCTGCCTGGCGCTCGGCGCTCATCACGATGGACTTTTGGATGAGCTGCTGCATCCGGCGGCGCTTGGTGCTCACGACGTTGGTGTCGTCTTCATCCGCGTCCTGTGCATCCCCAATGTCCAGCATCTCGCTTTCCATCTGCTGGATACAAAAGTCAAGTTGAGCCCTCGATTGTGTCCTCTTCACTTCATTATGAAATAAACCCAAACCCAACCGACTACAATTGTGATTTGCAATTCCGATACAAACACCAAGTGAACTCCAGCGCTCCGCCGCTGGCCAGTGGTTCGCTTCGCTTTCATGTCTGAAAGCGACGCCAGCGCTGGCTGGTGCCATAACGCAGATTTAGTACGAGGAGCAAGAGTCCCGACAGACAGAATGGCCGCCAACATCTCCAAGAAGCGTAAATTCGTCGCTGACGGTGTGTTCTACGCCGAGCTGAACGAGCTGCTGCAGCGCGAGCTCGCGGGCGAGGGCTACGCTGGCGTCGAAGTGCGCGTGACGCCGATGCGCACGGAGATTATCATCCGTGCGACGCGCACGCAGGAGGTGCTCGGCGAGAAGGGCCAGCGCATTCGCGCGCTCACGTCGGTCGTGCAGAAGCGTTTCAACTTCCCGGATGGTGCCGTGGAGCTGTACGCAGAGCGCGTGGCGAACCGCGGGCTCTGCTCGCAGGCGCAGGCCGAGTCGCTCAAGTACCGCCTCCTCGGTGGCCTCGCGGTGCGCCGTGCGTGCTACTCGGTGATCCGGTTCGTGATGGAGGCCGGCGCGAAGGGCGTGGAAGTGATCGTGTCGGGCAAGCTCCGCGCGCAGCGTGCCAAGTCGATGAAGTTCAAGGAGGGCTACATGGTGAAGACGGGTAACGCTGGCCAGGAGTACGTCGACATTGCGGTGCGCCACGTGCTCATGCGCCAGGGCGTGCTCGGTGTCAAGGTCTCGATCATGCTCCCGCACGACCCGACCGGCAAGCAGGGCCCGAAGCGCAACCTCGACGACGTCGTCACGATCCTCGAGCCGAAGGAGGAGGTGTACCGTCCGTACGTTGAGCCGGTCGCGAGCGTCGTGCCGGTCGCGTCGGAGCTCTAAGTGCTGACTTCGTTAGCCAGCTCTCCGGTCTCCAGTCTCTCGGTAGTTGTTGAGGACCGGACAGAGTGCATGCTTGCTGCTTGTGACGACTCGCTTAGGTGCGAGGATCCAATCTAAAAATCTGCCACCCACGCTCGTCTTGAGAAGCAAGCAAGCGGCATCTCGACATCTGTCGATCCTCTTCACTCGCTCTGCCCCTTTGTTTCTTCATTATTGGCACTCAGTGTCCTGTCATCCCTCCCCATTCAAGTGCTTGGTTGTCAGTCCTCATTGTCAATCAGGCCGAATACTGTACCCTTTCAGTCCTGACACGGTGATTCGTGCGAATGGCGTCCGTTCCTTCCTCTTCTTCGCTCTCCAACCGCCGACGCGAGAGCTGCGTGCGCTGTCGCCGGCCGCCACGCGTCTGCTACTGCGCCGACCTGCCTCCAGCGCCGCTCCGGGCGCGCGCGACCCACGTGCTCGTGCTCCAGCACCGCCACGAGCAGAAACGCCGTGCCGCCATCTCCTCTGTCCCAATCATCGCGCAAGTGCTGGACGCGACGACAGTCGTCGCAGTCGACGACGCCGGCGTCGGGCCTGGGAGCAGTGACGCGCTCGACCGGCTGCTGTTTGACAGCTCCGCCACCGCGTTTGACCGCGTCTTCGTGCTCTTTCCAGACGCAGCCGCCAAGACGCTGAACGCCGAGCTGGTCGCTGGTCTCCACGTGAATCCCACAGCCGACAACGACCAACGCAGTACATTTAGTGGCGTCTCAAAGGACGCAGCATCGCTCTCCACGCTGCTCGTCGTGCTCGACGGCACGTGGACCGAGGCAAAGAAGGTCCTGTTCCACTCGCGGCCGCACTTGGACGCCGTCGCAGCGGAGCGGCGAGCGCTCGGCCACACGTTTGAGTTCGTGTGTCTCGACCAGAGCGACACAGACGCGAGTGCGACGCCCGTGACGAACATCTATGGCGACTTGCGACGGTGCGGAGGCGCTCGAGAGCCAAGGACAGAGTGATAGATAGTAGGGAAGAGATTGACTGACAGAAGACGTGTGGTGGTGTGAGTGTGGTGCACAGCGAGCCAATGGACGGCTGCATGGCGACGCTGGAAGCGGTCGCGCTCGCGCTCCAAGCGCTCGAGCCCAACGGCGTGGGCGACCGGCTCGCGAGGGCGCTGCTCGCAGGGTTTCGTGGGATGGTGACGCGCCAACAGGCGCTCGTCGCCACCGGCCGACAGCGCGCACTCGAGCGACACGGCGGCGTCTCGAAGCGCGACGCCGTGCGGACGCGCGAACAGGACAGGAACAAGGTGCCAACACCATCGCACGGGCCCACGGAAGAAGAAGAAGAAGAAGAAGCGGACGACACGGACGCGGTGCGAGCAGCGCAGCGACGCGTGCGCGAGTACGTGTTTGTGCACACGCGAGTGGACTTTCGCCACCGGAAGCAGCTCATCCAGGAGGTTCGTTTCGCTGTCGTTCGTGCCGTTGATTTGGTTCGGTTGAGTGAGTCCGTCTCATGTCCTGAGAGCCTGGTACTTACTGTACTTGTATGAACGGCGGACACTCCCGATAGGGTTCGAGCGTCTGGTCCACGTACGACGACGCGCGCTCCAAGTGCCAGGAGCTCAACCACGGCCGTGCGCGCGGTCAGCGGCTCGCAATGGTGCCTATCGACACGTTTCGTCGTCAGCAGCAGGCACTCGCCCTGGAAGGAATAGAGACGGTATCAAACGATACCAAAGTATCAGCCTAGGTACTCAGAATGCGAATCTATGAATTGCATATGCATGTTTGCGGTTCGTTCCCTAGTCTACTCCTCCTCGTCCTTCTCTCCCTCCTCGTTGGCTCCACGCAGCTCGGCCATCCGTCTTCCAGTCCGTCCGTTCTGCTTCTTCTTCTTCTCCTCGTACCGAGTCGCTCGCTTCTCCCTCACGCCGCCGCCGACGGCTCGGCCGCCGCCTTGATGTACCGCGGCACACCGTAGCCGCCGTCCGCGTTCGGCCAGAGCCACTTCTGCCAGCCGTCACGCAAGCGGACCTTCTCGTTCGCAGCGTCGAGCTCAACGACGTCGGACTCGGCCATGGCGGCGAGCAGCGACGGGTAGTCCTGGTGCGCGGTAAACACGGCCTGGAAACTGCCGACAAACGCGAGCGGCACGAAGCCGTCGACGTCCATGTGCTGGCGCAGAAAGATGTCGCGCACGAGGTTGTCGGGCGAGAAGTAGAACTCACTATAGTGAAAAAAAACAAGCGTATGATGGGCACTCGTCAGTGTCGACGCGTTACGGCAGAGACACCTACGCATACAGCCGCATCCACGTACATTTGGCTCTTGGCCCACTGCGCCGTGAGCTTTGGGTCCGTGTTGGGAACATACACGCCGTTCACGTACGCGCCGTTGCTGTCGTAACTGCGACGCGGCCCACGGCCGCCGCCACCCGAGCGCGGGCCGCCATTGAACGAGCGGCCGCTGCCCGTGTGTGTGCGCGCGCCACTGCGTGCAGCGCCACGGAAGCCAGTGCTGCGTGCCGCTGCGTGGTCGTCCGTGCGGTCGCTGGCGGCGTCGTCCTCTTCGAGTGGGAACTGCGACCAGCTCGTCTTGCCCTTCTTCTTGGCCGCTGCAGCGGCGGCGGCAGAGGCGGCAGACGACGGCCGCGCGGACGACTGCGGCGCGTCCGGCACCTCCTCCGCCTCCACCAAGTGGTATTTCTTCACACTCACGCCCATGGCTCCTACTGCTGGTGCTGCCTGTACGGAAGCGAAGCTGTCGCTGGACCTGGAGCTGAGCTCTTCGATTGCTGCGATTGATTGCCTTTTGTGCTGTCTCCGCAGCCATTCAACCTGCACGCTGCGTACTTTGTGCGCCACACCGTTTCATGGAACGCATTAAGTGCGCATGGAGTACTTAGCTTGGAAATTGTATGTAGAGGTCGACTTTCGAGAATATGGACGACCTCGCCAACACCAGCCTTCGCGACGAGCAAATTCCACCTGGCCATGACGAAGGCGGAGCAGCGCCTGTGAGCAAGAAACTTCAGCGCCGGTTGCTTAAAGCACAGTACCGCGCGCAGCAAAAAGCAGCGCGTGCACAAGCGGCAGCTGATGGCACCGACGCATTCCGCCAGCGCAAGCGCCGCAGTCAGCGCGACTGCAACCGTCAAGGCGCACTTAAGCGCCGCACCAGCTCCAGTTCTGTCGCTGACCCACGTGCGACGTACTCAAAGTGCACGTCTGCGAGCTGTGGAGACGGCGACGGCTGCCGACTGCGGAGCATTGCACCGTACGTGCACCGCTTCGAGACGTTCGTGAAGGCGCGCTGGTGCGGCCGCACCCTCGTGGACGTCTTCACGACCGAGTTCGCGGGACTGCGGCCTACATATTGTGTACGGACATGTGCGCAGTTTTTGTGTGAAGGCGTCTGAAATGCGGGAGATATTGTATGGTGGGGAGCGAGCTGACGGCTGACGCTTCTATTTCATAAAATGTAACGATGCAGGAAGCAGCGATCGCAAGCGGACTGATCCGCATCAACGGCGAGCGAAAGGCGCGCGAGTACGTTGTGCGCAACGGCGACTTCTTGGTGCACGTGGTGCACCGCCACGAGCCGCCAGTGCACCTCCCGTCTCCACTATCAGCTCGAGTTGATTCAGAGCAGCGTGGAGCGGACACAGCTGCGTACTCTGCTACAAGAACTCAGAAAGATCCCGTCGTTGTCTTTGATGGAGACGACGTCGTGGTCGTGAACAAGCCTTCGAGCGTACCTGTGCACCCAAGTGGCGCGTACCTGCACAACTCGATGACAATGCTGATGCAGAGCGAGTTCGGGCAGCCCGAGCTCTTCCCTGTGCACCGCCTCGACCGGTTGACGTCGGGACTGCTGCTGCTGGCCAAGTCGCCCGAGAAAGCGCGCGAGCTCTGCGAAGACATCGCGTCCGGTGCAGTTCAGAAACACTACGTCGCGCGCGTGCTCGGCGAGTTCCCGCGTGTGTGTGCACCGGCCGCGCGTGGCGATAGCCCTGACCACTGGACGCGTCGCTTCCACGTCAGTCGCGCTGGTGGCGACGACGAAGCCACTGCGCTGGCTCAAGTGTCTTGTAAAGAGCTCGCTGGTGACATGTACTGGTGCCTCTCGGCGCCGATTGCATGTGTGTCGTCCGCTGACCATCTCCAAGGCGTGAGACGCGACGGGAAGGCCGCCGAGACGCTGGTGCGTGCGCTAAGCTTCGACGGCACACACAGCATTGTCGAGTGTTTGCCAGTCACGGGGCGAACGCACCAGATCCGCGTCCATCTCCAGCTCCTGGGCTTTCCGATAGCAAACGACCCACAGTACGGACCCGAGAGCGTCAGCGTCCGCGTCAGTACCGAGCAAGAAGAAGAAGAGACGGACCAGAATGGTGTTGTTGACTCTGCGCAACTCGACTCGGAAGGCTCGTTGACGAGTGACCGAGACACAGCTGTCAACGATGCCTCACAGTGCGCCGCCATCTGCAGCGCGTGTCGCGACAGCGACCAAGCTGTGCTCTCGCTTGTCCAGCGCGAGTGCTTCACACTGTGGCTCCACTCGTTCAAGTACACGTCTGGCAAGTGGGCGTATGAGGTGCCGCTTCCACAGTGGGCCCAAGCGGGAGTGAACTGACGCTCGTTAGACACGCAGTTCGAACCATGGGCCAGTCGATTTGTTCGCTGAAGCAACCAACAACCACCAGCCATCCCATCCTGAATGTTGCTACATACGATCGATAGAACTGCCCTCTCGAGTCTTGAGTCTTCGACTTCGCCCGGCAACTGCTGTCAGGCTGTCAGTTTTTCACGGCTGGAGGTACGAATCGATGACCTCGACTGGGAACTTCCCGTTGCCTCGATTGTCTCGTTTCACGCACGCGAGGAACGGAGGCCCAGTGAGGTCGCCGCCTTGTGAGCCACAGAACGGCGTGCCGGCCAAGTACATCGTG
>JAASGD010000368.1:0-24782 GCA_023334115.1 Globisporangium megalacanthum
CCAAGTGACGCCGCTCGTGCTCGCCTTGCTCCTCGCAATCCCGACGCTCATTTGCAACGTCTACTACCTGCACCTCCAGACCTACGTGTGCGTCCGCAACGTCTCTCATCTCCCATCTCCTGGTGCTCAACACGCTGGTGCTCAACACGCGCATCGACTGGATCTCGCAGCCTGCGCCTCGAGCAGGTCGCAAACGGTCTCGCGATCGCGCTCGTGAGCATCGAAGCGCTCTTCACGATTCTCACGCTTGTGTTGCTCTTCGGGACGCAGTCGCTCTAGCACCCGCCGCACCACAGGCGTCTGTCTCAGTACACCCACCCACACGCATCAACCGCAACAGCAAGCGAACGACAGCGAGAGCAGATGAAGAAAGCAATGTACTTGAGAGCGGCTCTGGCGTGTCATGAGTCATCAGGACGCAGTCCGTATCTGGGAAGCAGCAGCTCTTCGTCGCCTCTATGCAATGGTGCCGCGCAGGAGGACCTGTTCGCCGTCCGCTTCGCGCGCCACGACCTTCCCGAGGTGAAACACCTTCTCGCCTGTCACTTCGACCGCCGCGACCACTTCCGCAACGTTCGCTGCCGGCAACAAGAGCACCATGCCGATGCCGCAGTTGAACGTGCGCGCGATCTCGGTCGTCGACAGGTTCCCGAGCCCTTGCAGCCACTTGAAGACGGGTGGGAGCGGCCAGCTCGAGCACTCGATCTCGACCGCCAGGTCCTTCGCGAGCACGCGTGGGATGTTCTCGAGGAGCCCACCGCCCGTGATGTGCGCGAGCGCGTGGATCAAGCCCTTCTTCACGGTCGGCATGAGCTGCTGCACGTAGATCTTCGTGGGCGTCAGCAGACTCTCGCCCAAGGTCTTGCCGGCCTCGAATGGAGACGGGTCGCTGTACGCGAGCCCCGAGATTTCGACCAGCTTGCGCACGAGCGAGTAGCCGTTCGAGTGCACACCAGACGACGCCAAGCCGAGCACGACAAAGCCCGAGTACACGGGCAGCGGCAGGATCGCGCTCTTGCGCACAGCGCCGACACAGAAACCGGCCATGTCGTAGTCTCCGTCGTGGTACATGGACGGCATCTCGGCGGTCTCACCGCCGATCAAGCCGCAGAGCGACTGGCGACACCCATCTGCGATGCCCTTGACGACGTCGGCCGCTTCGTGCACCTCGAGCTTGCCGCAAGCATAGTAGTCGAGGAAGAAGAGCGGCTCTGCGCCTTGCACGATCAGGTCGTTCACGCACATTGCGACGAGATCAATGCCGACCGTGTCGTGCTTCTTCGCCAACTGCGCCACGCGGAGCTTCGTGCCCACACCATCGGTGCACGCGACAAGGACTGTGTCCTTGTCGTAGCCCGCCGCCTGGAGGTCAAAGAGCCCGCCAAAGCCGCCCAGGTCGGCGTCGCAGCCGACGCGAACTGTCGACTTGCAGTACGGCTTGATCATGTCGACGAGCTTGTTGCCGGCGTCGATGCTCACGCCTGCGTCCGCGTACGTGATCTCCTTCTTGTTCGTCTGCGACGGCTGGAGCAGCATCCCTGTCTGCGCGAGCTTGATTGCGTGGAGGAACGCTGCGCCTTCGAGCGGCTGCACACGCGCCTTCAGAGTCTCTGCCGTGTCGCTTGCGAGCACAGGGCACTTAAGCTGCACCGCGATCGGACCAGCGTCCACGTCTTCCGTCACAAAGTGGATCGTGCACCCACTCTGCGTCTTCTTGGCGTCGAGCACCGCTTGGTGCACTACCAAGTCCATGCCGCCTGCAAAGTCTGGGAGCAGCGACGGGTGCACGTTCAGCACCTTGTTCGCCCACTCGTTGCAGAACTCGGCGGAGAGAATGCGCATGTATCCAATAAGCAGCACGAGATCAACGTTCTTCGCCTTGATCACCTTGGACACCTCAGCGTCGAAGGCTGCACGCGACAACCCGGTCGACGAGAGTGCTACAGCCTCAATGCCGTGCGACTTGGCGCGCGCCAGGATGCCTGCGTCTTCCTTGTTGCTGACAACGATCTCGATGCTCGCGTTCAGCTCGCCCGCCTCAATCGCGTCAATGATCGGCTGCATGCTGCTGCCACGCGTCGAGCCAAGCACCGCAAGCTTAAGCTTCGCGGCGCCGTGCAGCAGCCCCTTTAAGCCAATGTCCGAGCGGTACTGCGCGCCGCCGAACGCAATCTTCGCGACACCGCTGTACGCGCGCTTGATGGCGGCTTCCAGCGTCGAGTCGAGCGCAGTCACCGCGAGCACGCGGCCGCCCGACGTCACGAGGTTCTTCGCGCTGTCGCGTGCGGTGCCGGCGTGGAAAACGTTAACTCCCGGCAGGCTGTTGGCCGCGTCGACACCACTGATCACCTCGCCCTTTGGGTACGCGTCCGGGTAGCCCTGCGACGCCAGCACGACCGCCGCTGCTGCACCGCGCTTCCACGACACGAGCGCTTTCTCCAGACGGTTCTCGACGCACGCGCGCATGATCTCAAACAAGTCGCTGTTCAGTAGCGGGAGCAAGACCTGCGTCTCTGGGTCTCCGAAGCGGCAGTTGAACTCGACGATCTTTGGACCCGTGGGCGTGAGCATGAAGCCCGGGTAGATCACGCCGACGTACGTCATGCCCTCGGCCTTCATCGCCGCGATCACACGCTCGACAATGTCAATGCACTCGCGCTCGAGCGCTGCGGTCAGGCACGGCGCTGGCGCGTACACGCCCATGCCACCCGTGTTGGGTCCCTGGTCGTTGTCGAAGATGCGCTTGTGGTCCTGCGCGCCCGGCATCGTGACGACCCGGTCGCCGTCTGAGAACGCCAGCAGCGACACTTCCTCGCCCGTCATGAACTCCTCGAGCACGACTTCGTCGCCTGCAGCGCCAAACGCCTTGTCGACCATCACTTCCTTCAGCGCTTCGTGTGCCTCGTCCTTGGAGCGCGGAATGAGCACGCCCTTGCCCGCAGCAATGCCAGACGCCTTCACGACCACGTCGTACGCGACTGCGTCCACGTACGCCTTCGCGGCCTCGTAGTCGGTAAAGTTCTGGTACGTCGCCGTCGGGATGGCGTTGCGCTTCATAAAGTCCTTTGCAAACGCTTTCGACGCCTCAAGCTGCGCGGCTTTGGCGCTTGGACCGAACGTCGGGACGCCGGCCGCTGTCATCTTGTCTGCCAGGCCTTCAACGAGCGGAGCTTCTGGGCCAACGACGCACAGCGACACGCCCTTGGCGAGTGCGAACGCGATCAGCTCGTCGTGGCTCTCGACGCCAATAGCGACGTTCACAATGCGGCTGTCGGTCGCGCTGTCCGTGCCCGCGTTGCCTGGCGCCACGTAGATCGTGCCGGTCGACGGCGACTGCGCGAGCTTCCACGCAATCGTGTGCTCTCGGCCGCCGTTGCCCACAAGGAGCACGTCGTGTAGGGTCGCTGTATAGACAGTACACACACACGAGAGCGTAAGCAAAAGATCGCATCGGCTGCCTTCAAATCAGCACTGTCCACGCACCGTTGTCGTCGTGCAGACTCGCTGCGATCGCTTGGTCGAGCTCTGCGAAGAGCCCAAACGCCTTCGCTGCAAGTGCTCGGCGCTCCTGGATCGCGTACGCGAGCGTGCCGTTGGTCGAGATCTTGGCGCGGACGAGCTCGACGTCCTGTGCGTCGACGACGACGCTGATCTGCTTGTGGTTCCACGCAGCGGTGCGTACAAACGAGTAGGCGCCGTTGACCCAGCGCTCGAGACGCGCGTGGCGGCTCTTCACCGACTCGCCTGCGACTGTCGCAGCAGGCGGCGCTGCGACAACGAGCTCCACGCGGTCCGCGAGCAGCAGTGCGACGTCAGTTGGCGTAGCCACGGGCACATGCGGCACCTTGGCGGCGACAAGCGCGTCACTGAGCTCCGGCGAGCAGAGGACAGCAACGCGGAGGCCGCCTGTCGTCAGGTCGGTTGCCAGTGCGACGAGGGCAGCGGAGGATTCTCCGCAGAGCACGGCGAGTGCAGCGGGGGCCATGGCGTCGTGCGCTTGCGAGAGGAGATAGGGAGAGATCGCCAGTGGGCGAGTGAGCGAGGTGGTCGAAATGGGACACACCCGCGACTTGAGTGGTGAAGCACTGGAGGCGAAGTGAGAGAGGTGGTGTCCAGGCAACTGCTACATCTTTGAAACGGTAGAAATGATTTTAGAAATAGAAATGAACTGATTCAGCAACTTTGGCGGCAAAGTCACTTGGCGGTTGTAGTAAGAGTGATGGTCGAATGGCAAGTTGCTCGAACAGGGAAAGCTTCAACGTGGAAATCGGTGGCTGTGCTGCTGCAAGGTGGTGGATAAATTGTACATAAACCCCGCTTTTTACCAACACGATTTGTAACGCGTATGAGTGCCGTTTGGTAACAGCAGCACAAGTATATCTGACTTGTGGAGCGAGAGGTCACCTGACAGAAACGGCGTGGGTCTCGCAGCAAAACGAGAAGCGATACAGCAGAAGGTTGCCTGTGCCCGATGATGTCTTTGCAAGTGCACTAAGCCTTGATGTTCGTGTTGGAGCGGTTCTAAAATTGAGCGAGACAAGACCGACGTGAACGCAGAAAGAGGCAGAGTTCACAACAGAAGTCGGAAGTCCGCCAGTCAGAGAGAGAGAGCCCTGTGCAATGCGACGATAGATGCACTGCGCCGGTCCGCCTTCTCCTTCGTTCGTGCAAGAAATGTGGTCCGATCTCGAGTCGAGCCGGCGCGGGAGCGAGGGAGTGAGCGAGTGTGAGTGGCCGCCGAATCTCGTGAAATCCACCTGGTGTCGTCCGAGGCAGATTTTGTGTGGCGGAGCTCAGCCACGTAAACGCACACGCTCTCGTGCGCGGTTTGATCGATGCCGTTCGCGTCCTTCATCTTTGATCGCGATGCCACTGTGGCTGACAGCAAACAGACGAGCAAGAGAGCCTGTGTGATCGCATACTGGCGCCAAGTGAGTCTGAAGCCACTCCTTCATCTCACACGTTTTTGCTGACTTTGTGATCAGGTTGGTGTTTTTGTGTCAAAAGTTCAAAGCGGACAAGTGGACATGAAAGCGCGATCCAAGTCGCGACTTCGGTATGCCTCCACAGCACCAAGAAGTCCAATTATCAATCACACACACACACATGCGCGCGTGCGTACACGCACGCTTTTACTGACAAAACCGCCTCCTCCCTCCCTCCGCAGTCGCCATCGCCGCCCACATCGCTGTGGCGAGTGCATCTTGGCGCTGAATTCGCCATGTGGCTTGGAGTCGAAAAACCAGCCGGTTTCCCTCAACACCTCGGTTTCGAGCAGAACGGGAACTTCCGACCACTCACTTTTTTCACACCTTTCGAATAAATTGATTCGCTGAAAAGATTTTCAGCGCACGCGCATTGGCTGAAATCAGGTGCGTATGATGATGGACGTGCGAGTCAGCGCGAGTTTCTTCACGCCCGCCCATGCTCGCGCCATGCTTCGCCTTCAAACTTGGTTAGTGGCCGGTCCCGCTTGTTCGCGTGGCGGCGTCGTCAATCCGTGAAACGGGAGCTCAGTGAAGCGCCGACCGGGCGTTTGCGAGTGGATAAAGAAGGCAGAAAAGCTCTTCCGCCCTACCCCACTGCTCCCCTCTCTCCTGCGCCATGAGCGCCTACATGTTCAACGACACGGACCTGGAGACAGCGGGCGACCACCTGCACACCTTCGGCTACGGCGCGGCACCGCCGCCAGCGCCGCTTGAGCGCAGCCGCTTCGCCAGCGACTTTGTCTGCAACGTCTCGGACGATGACACAGTCGAGCGCGACATTGACCTCGAGATCGAGGCGCGCATCCGCAGCCTCACCTTCCTCAGCGACGAGGAGAACTCGCTGCTCAGCCTCAGTATGGCGTCGCTGTCCGCATCTTCGGCGAACGCGCGTGCGATTGTGCGCACGCCGGAGCTCTCGCGGACAATGTCGCAGCGCATGCTCTCGTCGCTGAACAAGACCAAGCTGAGCCAGACACAGCGCTCACACCGCAGTTCGAGTAGTGTGCCGCAGCAAAAGACGTACGCGACGCCGAGCGCGCGGGCAACGGAAACAATGGCGAAGGCGCCGGTGCGGAATGAGCGCTCGTTTTTCTACCCGAGTGGCGAAGGCGTGTCGCTCGACAACGCACCGTCGCGCGGACGAGGGGACTCGCACGCGACGCAACTCTCGGGGCGCTCGGGGTCGTCGTGCACAGACCGCCTTGAAGCCCGAATCTCGAAGAGCTTCTTGAATCGACAAGACAGCAGTGAAAGCTCGACCGACCCGAACGACTTCTCGGTCATGTACTCGGGACGTCGCACGTACCCAGCCGAGTCCGTGAAGAAACCCGACCTGCGATTGTCGGAGAACACGCCGATGCCGGCGGAACAGGAAACCCGCATGCTAACGGCTCTCGAGAAAGGTGAGAAATGCGTCTGCTTGTCAAGACCTGAAATGTGTGAGTGTGTGTGTTCCTCTGTGGATACGCTACGGATGTCGCTAACGCCTCCTTTATGCTTTCCTGTGTGTCGTTTGTCACAGAGCGCAAAGCACTAGCGTTGGCGGGACTGGACGGACTCCCGCGGATGGTCGAGCCCGAGATCGACAATGTACGCCGCGGCGGCAAGAAGAGCGACCAAGGCGTGTCGTTCCACTTCCAGGGCGGCTCGTCGTATGCGAGCAGCGCTGCCTCGGGGGCTTTGACACGGAAACCCCGACCTGCTCTCCTACCATCCGAATCATCATTCGCTTCATCCCAGTCCCTCGCAATGGTCGTTCCGTCGCAGCAGAGCTCGTCCGACCTCGACCCACAGTACACAGTGCTCGCGTGCCAACTCGGCGATATCGAGACGCTCATTGACGGCATTGAGAACTGCATGACTGCGTCCGCTTCGACATTCGCGTCGATGGCGCCTGCCGTCCTCCACGAGCTGGAGCTGCTGAAGGGGGCGACTGCGCAGATCCGGAAGAACGGTGCGACGCTCATCCTGGCAGAGGCTGGCCGACCGCTCACAGAGGTGCGTTGCTCCGTGTTGTGTTTGTGTGTTGGTGAGGAGCTGCGTTGGTTTCTCACATGTGCTTCGTGTCGTGTCGCTTGTGTCGCTCGTGCCAGACTGTCAACGCGCTTCGGCGACTCGTGAGTCGAGCAGCTGCCGTGCAGATCCGCATCGAGTCCATCATGACAGCAACATTGAGGATCCTTTGAGTCTGCATGCCCCCCAGTCCGATAGGCCTCAGCCCCTTTTGCGGTCGCAGCAAGTGGGGATGGAGGGAACCTGTGCGTGTGTGGTTGTCGCGCACGAGCAGTCTCACGTGTGAGCCTGCAAGTATTTAGTTTGGTCGTCCAGCTCCGGTTGAAGGAGTGAAAGGTAGCGCTAGCCATAGAGAAGTGATCACCCTAGGTGTCACCATGGCGTCTTCTCGTGGTAAAACTCGAAGAGTATTGTCAGTGGAAGCATCTTCATCTTGTTGTGGGTATTGCTTGCGTTCTGGGAGTGGGAAGCGCTGGAGCGGTCCGAGCTCGAGGCGTCGTCGATATGTCATGGAGATTGAGTCCCTGCGCGTCACGAGGCACGTACCAGATAAGGTAAGTCTCGATACTGTCGATCTCGACTCTGGAAATGAAAATCTCACCAGATCTTGAGGCGAAAGCTGGCGGATGGTGCTGTATTCGTTCGGTTTTGACGACTGCGCGAGGTTGTTGATTCGCTTCTGGACGCGGTTGAGGTGCTCTTGCTTCTTGATAGTCCCAAGCTGTCGCCGTTAAAGTAAACGATGAGAATCCCACAGCACACTATCAAGCTGGACATCACCTCGTACCTCGCTCGCGGATCTGTACTTCGGGTCGCGTCCTGCGTGTGCTTCGAACTCGAACTCTTGTCTTCGTCTATCGTTCTTGATAGTTGTGACCTGGTCGACAACAGCGAACAGTGAGCATCTTGTCCGAAAGGCTTTCTTCCTGTAAGGTGCTTCGGTGACCTCGTGTGTAGCTCTCCTGCGCTCAGCTGCTTCTTCGATGAGCACAACTGGGTCGCGTAGTCTGTGAACGCGCGCAAAAGAAGTCGTCAGCGTGCACGTGCAAAACCAGAGAAGGCATCGTAGCGTCAATGTAAAGTCTCACTTGTATCGCTGCGCACACTTCGGGACCCGAGTCGTGCGGACTGGCATGAGCTCTTGCCGCTGACAAAGACGAACATCACAAGTCCAGTTCATTGGCCATGTCGATGACAGATTGAGAGGTTTCAACGGCGAATGATTCCAACCTTTGCAACGAAGTGGTCTTCAGCGAGGGTGCACTTGAGCAAACTCGTGTTCTTCAACGGACTTGCATCCGCTGGGTCAGCGCGACAACCCTCGGGTGACTCCTGCGAAAGATCTCCATCGCTGCAGGTGGTGAAATCGTCAGATACCACGACAAATGAGCCAAGCAGCGCAATCTCTCACATGGCACCGGCGATGCTGGCGACTGCCGATTGTGTGCTCGGCTGGCATCGCGCTTGTCGTTCGAGCTCGGACAGGTTGACGAGTACTTCTATCTCGGAACGTTCTTGCTGTTCTTCTGCAGCCCAGTCAGCAGCTTTGATTGTCAAACTTCCCTGAGTACCGTGCTGAGCGATCTCGACGCTGAGATCCGCAATGTCGGAGAGTTCCGAGTCGAGACAGTTCCGATCTGCAGTGGAAGCAGCAACATCGCTGCTGCAACCCGGTAGTTCCGCGCGGAGTGTTGACACTGATGTCTTGTCTGTGCCGCGAATGATCTCTTCTGCGGTGAAAGGTGCCCTTCCAGCAGCAGTCGCTCCAATGCCAGCATGATTCCTTTGCTTATCCTTTCGCCGTCGCAAAGCCCTGTTGAGCTGGTGCGTGCGTATACCATCGCCATCGTCGTCCGAGAGATCGAAGAGCGGGGTCGCATTCTCGATGATGCTGTCAGGTCCGAGCCTCGCTCTTACCGACATGCTGCGTCTAAGTTTGTTTCGCACAAATGGAACTGGATGTGGTGAAGGACTGCTTTGTGACCAGTGTGGCCGAATGAAAAGCATAAAGATCGAGCTTGAAGGTTGATCGACTACATCTGGAAAGTTGGTCTGCGAGCCAGCATGACCTATTAGCGCGGCAATGCGCCTCCTTGTACACAATGCCGCAGTAGCTAGCGCACCGTTTCGCGACGAATCGGCTTTGCTGCGATACTTGCAGTGGTGTCTTCGGTCGCATGATCCGCGTTCGAGCGGGAGCCATCGGCTGCACGACAGGGCGGTTCATCCCGCCTGAACTCAGGGCATGTCAGATCCATCAGCATCAACACAGATTCCACTTCAGTCCTCGGCACCGTACCGAGTTGAGGTCGTGTAAATCGATCGAACATCCCGCCGGGTGGCCGTTGCTGCTGCTGTTGCTGCTGCGATGGTGTTGTCGGGTGGGCGAGTGAAGGCATCTGCGGTCGCATCAACGAGCTCGAGCCATACGGGCGAGCAAGCGGGCGAGCAATCGTTCTTGCGAACTGCGGGGACGAGCTGCCCTGGTTGCTTTGGCTGTGCATGACAGGAACTGCAGAAGTTGTCGAACCAGGTGAAGGATATCGCCGCGAGCTCGACTGTCCTTTGAGCGCCTTGCACTAGTTGCATTCGTCAGCAGCCATCAGCGAACTCCTCCCACCCGGACCCTTTCACTCTTCGTACCATCTTCTCCCAGTTTCTGCACTTGCGAGACTTCTCCTTGTACGCCTGGATTTACAGTCACTCATGAACACTTGATGCAGGCAACTTCGAGCCGAGCGTTATCGTCTTACCTCGCGCAGCTCATCGTTCGAAGTCGTAAGGTTCTGCATCTTTGCCTTCACCTCTCGAAGCTCGGCTTCGATCTGGTCCGTATATGACTTCAGCTGGATGTACTTCTCGCCGTGTTGGCTCTGGAACGTTTTCTGCTCCTCCACTGCGCGAGCACTCGGGTAATCTAGACACCATCCTGCGCACACACATGCCGTACTGCTCGCTCGACCTACCCATTTGGCGACGGATGTCCTCCTTTACGAAGCAAGTGCTGTTAGTCTGGTGCTGGGCCACTCATAGCGGTAGCTGCAACCGCACCTGTCTGCACACGCAATGAGTTAGTGTATCTCAACAAATTGACGCACACTCACATTGCTTCGCATGATCTCACCTGTATGCGTCTTGAGCGAGTTGGAACTGAACGGCAGCAGTTAGTGTTGTGGTCGCTTCGAAGTACCGTTCATCGTGCACAAACCATGACGAAGTCTGCATGCATGAGGCATTAGTAAAGTCCAGATAGCCACGCTTGAAGGACTCATGCAAGGACACTCACTGAGCGATCGCTGGAAGTGCTCTATCACAATGATGCAAAACACACGAACGTCTGTTAGATCAAAGCCACGCAAGGCGACGGACTGGCAGCAGCACGCTCCCACCGAAGCACGCTGACGGGTCCGCGATCATTTCCTCCCAGATCGCCTGGTCTGCATTGTCAGGTGCCGTGACGCCTACTCGTCTCTTGATGTTCACAGCACATGCGCACCTCGGTTCGCTACTCAAGACAGACCATGCAACAAGTGAGTCTCGTGCGGAGAGAGACGCGAGACGTCTGCAGATACTGGTGCTCACCTTCGGATCAGCCAAACCGTGGATCGTTCTGTAGCCAGGTTCGCACTTTGTTAGTGCCAAACCCAGGAGTCTGTGAGAGCACTGCTACATCCTTACGTTTCGCAGATGCCTCCATGCCGCCTGCCACGCTCAAAGTTAGAAGATCGACGGACAAAAGTAGACAACAGCCGCACAAAAGGTGCAAGACGTACGACTGGCCGAGATCTGTCACCGCAGATTCATGTCAACACGCTAATGGTTCAACAGCGAGTCTATGCGAACAGAGTGCGTACCCGTCGAGCACGCGGGGCACACAAGCCGACCACCACCGAAGTGCTTGTACGCGCATTTCTCCTGTACAGAGCGGAAAAGCACCCCGCGCAGATCGCGGCACGATGGGTGAGTTACCACTGCGTTCCTCCGGACACGACTGCAGGCGCACAGAAACAGGATGACGAACGCAGAAGAGGTGGCTACAGCTCGTGCGGTAGCATGTCTGTGCAGACTGCAAGTCGGCGAGAATTGGGTCCCAGCACGCGTTGCAGCGGAGCTGCGGTCGGATACCATCGACAGGGCCTCGGATACCGACAGACGCCATCTCGTCCATCTCATCCATGGGAGACGCGATGGAGCGCCGACGTCCGCTGCGATGGCGCGCACTTGACGCCTCGCTCATGCGTCCGTCTTCAGTCGTGTCCATCGTGAGGTTCTGTCTCAGCGCGTCGTTGTGCGCTGTGGGGTCTTGGGAGTTGTCAGTGATCGCAGTGGATGGCGGATGTGGAACTGAAAATGTTTGATGCGCGCAATGCAAATGACAGAGTGATGGTTACTTCAACTTGCTTGATTTTTAGCCAATCTGAACAAGCAAATTCAAACTGAGTGCCGCGCTTGGCGCGGAAAGTCTGGATTTTAAGTTGTGTTTACTCCCAATTCGTAGCGAAGTAAAAAAATGTAAATTAGACACGTACTACAGTAGTGATACAGTATAAAATGGAAGAGTCTGTATAAATCGGAGCTCTCCGTGAACCTGCTGAGCAGCGGTCGGGTCGACTGGTCGAGTTCCACTCGGCTCGAGTTGCCATGCGTGGCGTCTGAGTGAAACATGATGGCAGGTGCGAAAGCGGCCTTTGCCTCCTGTATCGCCTGCTGCGATCGTGACGATCCATGGAGGACTTCTGGAGGTCCTGTCACTCCTCAATCCTCAGACCATCATCAGACTGTTACCTCAGACTCAGCCAAGCTTGGACCTTGCATTTCGACCTGCTGTGTAAATCTGAAATCTGAAAATTGCAGTCATTTTTGAAACAAGAAATCTTTGGCAAGGACCTTCATGCCGCGCCACATCCTTCTCGCGTTCTTCGCCGCCTCGCTGGCGCTGTGCGCGCACGTTGTCGCGGCCGCCCAGCGCGGGCCGGTCATCGGCGTGTTCGCACACCCGGCGGCAAAGCACGGCGAGTATATCGCTGCGTCGTACGTGAAGTGGGTCGAGATGGCCGGCGGTCGCGTTGTGCCGATCCCGTACACGGCGCCGCCCGAGTACATCCGCGAGCTCGTGCCGCAGCTCAACGGGCTGCTGTTCCCGGGCGGTGCGGCGGCTGTGAACGACCGTGCGGAGCTTCTCTTCCAGCTCGCGCTCGAGCTCAACGACAAGGGTTCGCACTTCCCAGTCTGGGCAACGTGCCTCGGCTTTGAGTGGCTCGTTCAGCTCACGTCCGGCGACCTGGGCTCGCTCGACAGCGGACTCGACTCGATGAACATCTCACTGCCGCTCAACTTCACTGCCGCAGCACCTGCGAGTCGGCTCTTCAGCGGCGCGAGCAAGGAGATCTACGACTGGCTCGCGACCAAGCCCCTTACGATGAACAACCACGAACAGGGCATCAGTGTCGACCGCTTCGCGTCGTACCCAAAGCTCGTGGACTTTTACACCGTGCTCTCGACTAATTACGACCGCAAGGGGCTCCATTTTGTGTCCGCGTTCGAGGCGAAGAAGTACCCAGTGTTCGCGGTGCAGTTCCACCCCGAGAAGCACAGCTTCGAGTACGGCGAGTACGCGGACGGCTCGCCGTACGAAGTGATCGATCACTCGTACGAGGCGGTGGTCACGGGCCAGTACTTTGCCAACTTCTTCCTCAACGAAGCGCGCAAGAACGACCACGCGTTCGCGGATGCCAAGCAGCGGCAGAAGGCGCTGATTTACAACTACCAGACGTCGACTGTCACGGCGCCGGGCTTTGTGCAAGCTTACTTGTTCAAGCACAACAGCAAGAAGCACTACTGGCGCGTCCAGTAAGTGTGAAGGGGAGAGAGAGGGAGACCCATGGCTGGTTGGTAGTACGCACGCAAAGCTCCCAGAGGACGAGGCTCGACGGCGCCCTCTCTCTTGCTCGAAAGGGTCGGTATGTCTTGCAAGGTAACGGCAACAATGAACACGACGGCGATGCGGTTATCTCTTTCGTTTGCAACACTCTCCAATGAACAGCCTGTCTCAAAATACTTCCGTGAGCACGAGTGCGACGCTCTCGGGGTGGTCTCTCGCCACGAGCGCGATCTCAAACAGCCCCGGCACGAGCACGACGTCATCTCCGGGCTGGAGGTGCACCTCGTTCGCGAGCACGTCTGCTGCCGCCGCTGGGTTGAAGATCGTCACGACGCATTCGTCCACAGCGACGAGCACTGCACGCGTGGGTAGCTCGAGTGTCACCTCCTCTGTATGCATCGTCAGCAGCTCAATGCGGTACACGCGGCACTCTGGCGCGTCGTGCAGGCTGAGCACGCCGCGGGCAACGTGCGGCGGCAGGTCGTCGTGTGGCGCGAGATGGTGCTTCTCCGTGAGCAGCTCCACCTCGATAATGAAGAGCGGGGTGTCCTGTGTCCACACGACGTGAATGAGCTGGTCTTCTGTGTGGTCGCGGCAGAACACGGCTCCCTTGTTCTGTACGAGTGCACGGGGCTCGGCGCCACGGGGTCGCTCCTTGGCGTCCAAGTCCTGGACGCAGATGTACACACCGAACTTGAGGTGTTGGTGCCAGAAGCACGTGGTTTCCGGTGGGATCTGCACGCACACGAGACGCACAAAGTCGTTCTTCCAGCGCTCGCGGTGCAGTGACTCCAGCTCCACGGGCACGAATGCTACGTCGTCGCCAGCGGCCATCACGGCGGCTTCCTGTTGCTCCTGCGTCGTGCTCATGGTTGGAAATGCGCGACTTTGCAACTTTTGCAACTTTTGTAAAATATTGTAAAAAATATTGGTTTCAGAGGCTCAGATGGGTTTTTGGCAATGTATCAGTTGACATATCTGAGTAGTGTAGAACCTCGAAGGCGCGACCTCCTGACGACCCCGTGCAAGCAAAGTAGCTGGAGGAATGGATGTTTGGGCTCGCAGGATGTAGCCTAATATACCCAACTGGCAACAACAACGACATATCTGAGTACAGTACGCAATGCTGTGCAACAGTATGCGGGATGACCAACACAGTACAGACGAGGTGGCTACAGCTCGTGCGGTACAGTACTGTAGCATGTCTGTACAGACTCAAGTCCGCGAGAATTGGGCCCCAGCACGCGTTGCAGGAGATATACGTTGCAGGAGATGCATTGGAGCGCTGAAGCTCGTTGCGATGACGCACAATGGACGCTTCGCACATGCGTCCATCTTCGGTCGTGTCCATCTCGAATCTCCGTCTCGGCGCATCGTTGTGTGGCGCAGGGTCTTGGGTGTGTTGTCCGTGACGGTAGCGGCTGGTGGATAGCGAATGTGACCTGAAAATTGGTCACATTCGCTATCCGCGATCCGCTGCCAGTGGCGCGCAACGCAAATGACAGAGTGATGGTCACTTCAACTTGCTTGATTTTTAGCCAATCCAAACAAGCAAATTCAAATACCCTTACAACTGTATGCAGACAATACTGGATTGGACAGGTCCTGACATGTGTGCATCTACGGAAATGATGTCCAGTACGAACTCCCAGCAGTATGGAAATCGAAGGGTGGCGGCGAAGTGCCACAACCATATCGGTAGCGGGGACGGTCTGTTCTGGGCAATTGAAATGATGATGTGATTGCATTCATTGGTCACTCACTGAGTGCCATTGCAACAGGAAACGTTGCGTACAACGTCATTTAAGAATGTTGACGCTCACGTTGGCGAGGTCGCGCCACGAGAGCGTACTTGGATACACGAGTCGTGCGGTTTGCTTGACATCGTTGGCGACTACGTCGTAGACGTAGACATTCGTGAAGCGCATCCGAGTGATCTTCATGGCAGCAATCGCCGGCAGGTCGCCCGTGGCCACGAGAAACTTGTCATTCGCGATCACGTAGCCATTGCAGTAGATGCCGTCGGACGAAGCGAACTTCGTGCCCTTGATAAAGAGGTAGTTCTCGTAGTCCGACAGCACGCCGAACTTTGATCGGAGCGCGGCGCCGGTCGCGATCTCGAACATTGTGAGGGACAGCACTTGCTCTCGGATAGTTCGCTCGTTCACTGATGACTCGGTCATCGTCTGCGTGTACACTTTCTCCGGGTAAAAGTGCCGGTAGATCTTGCGGCACAGAATGTAGACGAGGACGACCGAGAGCGTGCTGACGATCGGGAACATGGACGCCAAGATGAAGTGCTTGGCGTTCGCGGTCAGTGGGTGGACTGTCCAAAGCCGCATCGGCGAAATGCTGGCAAGAACGTCGTTCACCTCGACGACCCCGAGATTGAAGTTTGCCAGTGCAAACTCCGTGAGCGCTGCGTCGAGAGCCGGGACCCAGCGTATGATCTCGAAGCGATAAACGAACCCAACCTCGAAAAGCGCCACGACCACCGTCGGGTCGATGCGCTCGCGGAACACGTACCCAAGCACTGAAACGAAAGCCATGTAGACGTTCAGGAGGTCGGCGTGCAAGAGCTCTGGGTGGACGAAGGTGTACTGGAGACCAGACATGCGGGTGGCGCTCGCGATGCAGAACTCCTTCAAAGTCCAGTACTCGTTGATGTGCCACGAGACGAGCACGAGCGCACCGCGCAGCAGCAGCGCATTCGAGATGGAAGCAAATGCGGTGCCGAGCCAGATCTTGCCCTGCCGGAAGTTCCGGATCATCGCGATGTAGAGCACAATCGTTGCGAGCACGGTGTCAACGCCGAACCAGAAGTGAATACCGTGTACCCACGCCCACGAGTCGCGGAGGATCGGTTTGCCTCTCCATTCCCAGTACGTGAGCGCTCGGTACGGGTCGGACTCTAGCGTCCAGTACAGATTCATGATGTTCGCTTGGTCGGTCTCCGAATCGATGAAGAAGCCCGAGCGGCACGCCGTGATCACCTCCTTCACCGCTTCTGTCGATCGGTTGTACGGAATACTCCGCAGTCGCCAGAACGTATCACTCGTGAGCTCGACGAACTCGTATGCCTGGTAACTTGGCGCACGTATGAACGGGTAGCCAATCGCCATGGCGAAATAGTGCTTCAGGTCGTTCTGCCGCATGTCGTGGATCGCAGTGAGCGTGAGCAGAAGCCCGGGCCCTTTCTCGCTCCGCTCGTTCATATAGTAGTCTTGCACGGAGTGCAGCACGTGCAGGAAGTAGACGCTTTGTGTGTCCGTCTTGTTCCGCATCAGGTACACCACGCGCGCCGAAGTGGGGTCGTTGGCCACGATCGAGGTTTGCGAGCAGTCCACGATCGGAGCGATCAGCTCACTCTCCGTGAGGAACGTGAGGTTGTACGCAGTGTACCGCATGAGCGAGTACATGTCGAACCGCGTATACGAATCATTGTAGATGCTCGGGTTGAAGTTCTCGTGCGAGCAGCCGGTGTACGAGACCGTCGTGTTCGTGTCGAGATACAAGGTGGTCGTACGGGGCGTCGTGTCGTTCGCGAAGATGTTCATCATAAGCGGGCTGTCTCGGACACTCCCCGAACCCGCGTACGAACCGATGAGATCGGACGTGTACGGAGTTCCACCGCTCACGTCGGGGTTTTCCATCCCGCGCAGCACGTGCATGGTCGCGTAGGACGCTTGCATTGAGATGTACACGTACACCAGCGCAGCCGAGTTCGCCGCGAACCGCCGTACGAGGTGGAAAATCTGGTACAGCGTCACTCCCTGTGTCTTCTCGTATCGGAGCCGGTCGCGGTGGGACTTGCCCATGAACCTGGAGCACAACATCTTTATCGAGTCGGCGAGCGCGTGGTCGCGGACGTCGTCGAGCGTGATGGAATCAAGTTTCGACATCCGCTTCGCATCCACCGCGTGCAGAGCAGTCATCGCCGTCGGGTCGTCGCTAGCGAGGTGCTCCGCAGACGCAACCGGTCCTGTCACTTCAGCTTGCATCGAGTCGCTCACGGCTCGACGATGCAGGCAAACTGCGCTGTTGTGGTGTGTGTGCGTCTGTGTGTGGAATCTGGAATAGATCGCGTGAAACCATCGATTCAACGTGGCGATTCAGGTGACAACAAACTCCGCCTGCGGTTCTCGACCCGCACGCTGTTGATCAGAGCTTCCACCTAACGTGAGTTGACAGGGTGTAACACGATTTTCGTTTGCGATCACATCGCTGTAGATCTACTTCATACCATGTACTTCTACAGCACTCCCGCTCAGCTTATTCTACAAGCTAACGTACACTATCCTTAAAAAAAAGTACTTTTATAGAACAAGCACCACTGCAGAACTCTACTCTTATTGTAACTTTGTTACACGCGCTTTAGCTGTGAACATTGTGGGCGTTCGGAGGAGAGCCACGAAATGCGCAATTCCACAGTCAACATTTCTTATCTTCCTCGATCAGCGACCGCGACACTTTCGTGTTCATCAACGAGCTCAAGTATTGGAACGCCTCGACGGCATTGTCTGTTGTACAGTACCATAGCAGATTCGTGACTTTGAACAGTGTACAAGTACAGAGCTGAATACAATACTGTACCTCATTGCGATGTGGAGTCTGTGATTTTTGTGAAGTTACTGGTACACTACGCGCCTGCGCTTCCCCTTGTACTGGAGAGCTGGCGACACGAAAACTGAAGGAGTTGAGTTCGCCTCTGCCAATCTTGGAGCTCAAGTGGTCTGTTGTTATCCTGAACGAACATAATATATTGGTGCACTTTCGAGCAGTGCGCGGCACGCCAAGCTCACGAGGTCTTCGAGAACTGTCTGCGATTATAGATGTTGAGAGGAGATCACCCTCGCGACTGCCTTAATTGACTGGATCAGAATATGGGTGGGTGCATATTTTCGATTGGTGCTGCTGGGGCAGCTGGGGAGACACAGAAACCAGGCAAATTGTTGGCTGGCCCCATGTGCCCAGGAGGGAGCAGGTTCAGTTCGTGCGCCGCCTCTCATTCGCCACGTAGCATACCGCAAGCAAGAGGAGGGTCTCGTGGTGGTGGCGGTGCGCGTGGCACTTGGGTGCAACGAGCCGAGTAGCTCAAGTGATGCCACTCCACCAGCTAACTCGTCGTGTGGACATTTTTGAGAATGCGAGCGTGCCAACCATCAATAAGGTGTCCATAAATTCCTAAATCAATGACCCAAATTCCAGACATTTTCTTTCTCAATTTCGTTGCTCGCGAAAGTGAGTGGACCACACCGTTCCGACACTGATTTTTCAAACCTATACTGGGACTAAGTGATCGAGGTTGTGCCACCTGCCACCATAGTGAAGCCAAGTGAGAGCTGTGTCGCCAAAACACATTCCGAACTCGCCTGCCTGCCTGCGCTCGCACATCACTTTCGAAGAAGCAGCTTCCCGCGCACAGTCATCTCCGCGCGCTCTCTCTCGTCCTCCTCTCGTCCCCCCTCTCTCAGTCCACCTGCCAGCATGTCCAGCAAGACGCAGCCAGAAGAGCATGAGGTGCTCGCTGAGATCACCAAAGTCCTCTCTGCGAACCCGGACTTTGGCGTCAAGCGCGTCGCCGTTTTGGTCAAGGAGCAGAACCCCGAGTGGTCACTGAGCGAGAAGCGCGTAACGAAATTGCTCAAGAAGCACAAGTCCGTCAAGATCACGGTCGACGGCGACTCGGACTCGACGGGTGAGGACTCGAGCTCTCCCACGGCGGCCTCGGCCGCAGCAGCAGCGGCGGCTCCCTCGCCCTGGAACGTCGCCCCCACGCACGACCCGTGGAACAACACAGTGTCGCTCAACTCGGTCACGGAGACCGCGACGAAGGTGGCGGCCCCCATCGTCTCGGCGTTCAACCTTGAGCCTGTGGCGGAGCCCGAAGCGCCTGCGGCGTTCAACCCGTGGAACGCAGCCCCGGTGCATGAGAAGACGTTCACGGAGACCGTGAAGGAGACCGTGTCGGAGGTGGTCGCGGCCACGCCGGGCTTTGTCGAGAAGGCCAAGGACAAGGCGGCGGACATTGTTGACGACGTCAAGGACGCGGTCTCGGACGCCAAGGACGACGCGCCGGGCTTCTTTGAGAAGGTGAAGGACGCTGCTGAGGACGCTGTCGAGTACGTCGAGGAGACGGCGTCGGACATCGCAGAGAAGGTGAAGGACACAGCGGAGGACGCTGTCGAGGCTGTGAAGGATACGGCTTCTAGCGTCGCAGACAAGGTGAAGGACGCGACGTCGTCGTCGCCAGCGCCGGCGCCGTCCCCGTGGAACGTGTCGTCGCTCGAGGACAAGTCGCTGACCGAGTCGCTCACGGGCAGCGTGAAGGCCGCTGCTGCGACGGTTGCTGCGACGGCGACTGCGGGTGTGGCAGCCGTCAAGTCGGCCGTGTCGGACAAGCCGGACGCTGGCCACGCAGCATGGAACGCTGCGCCAGTCGAAGCGCCGGTCTTTGTCGCGGAGCCGGTAAAGGAGGTGTCAACGCCGTTTGTGGCGCCGGCAGTAGAGGAGCCGAAGGAGGAGGCGTGGAACTTCACGCCAGTGAAGGAGGAGGCGGCGAAGGTAGCCGAGGAACTGAAGGAAAGCGCGGAGAAGGCCGAGGCGCTCGCTGCCGCTGCGATCGAGAAGATCGAGGACGCTGCGAGCGACGCTGCGGACAAGGTGAAGGTGGAGGTCGCTGCGGCAGTCGTCGTGATTAAGAAGGCCGAGTCCGCGGTCGAGGACAAGCTCGCAGAAGCCAAGGTAGCGGCTGAGAACTTTGTCGGCTACGAGAACGCGAGTGTGGCGCCAAAGAGCGGCGCTCGCCCGGTCGCGGAGAAGGAGGTCGAGGGCTCTGCGTGCGGCGCATGCAGCTGCGTTGTGATGTAAGCCGCCGTCACCCACGGCTTCTTCGCAATGCATTCACGGTCTCACTTCGCTTCATTTTTGGCGCCTGCCTGTATAATCCGATTTTTCAATGTGTATCTGAGCCAAAACTGCGCTGCTCATGTGGCTGGCTGCTCAACGAGCAAGAGCGCGTGAGAGTGTCCCATCGCCACACGCCGACAGAGCTGCTGGCCGTGACCAAATGCTCTCAGTTGGTGAACACAGGAGGCCACTGCTCTCTCACTCTGCTGTCCCCACCAAAACACATCTCCGTTCGCGCAAAGCACGAGCGTCTGCCGCGAGCCGCACGCGATGTCGACCACTCGATGCTCAGCGGCATCTGGGTCAGCGAATTCGGCAGTGAAGCCCACGACGCGCGGCAGAGTCTCCATCTTGCGTTCAGGGCCCTACATACAAGCAGACACGCAGTTCGAGTGAGAATCAGCCACGTCAGAAAACGGGATCGCCTGCCTCACCTGCCTCGACGGTCGAGGCAACCCACTATGTGCCACAACGCACTCACTCACCAGTTGGCCGTCTCGCCCCCAACCCCACGTATACACGTCTCCAGACGCCGTGCGCGCTGAGGAACCGCAAGAGCGATGGTGTCACGCGAGTTACATCACAAACACATCTGCTCGTCGAACAACAGCCACGCCAAGACGAACCTGCTGTATGCCAACTCCCGCAAGCCACCTGGACAATCTGGCCGCCACAACTCACGTCCAATCCAAAGAGCGCATCCACAGCGAGCGGCGTACTCAGGTTCTGCGTGGTGCCGTGACCCAGTTGATGGTAGAGCCCGAAGCCGAAGGTGAGAAGCTCGTGCGAGTCTGTGAGTAGTGCGCTGTGTGCCCAGCCTGCGGAGATCGAAGCCGCTCTCTGCTCAAGCGATAGTAGAGCAGGCGAGGTCCCAGCACTGGTATCTGAACCAATGCCGAGCTGGCCGTACGTGTTGTCCCCCCAGCTCCAAACACGGCCGTCAGAGTCGAGCGCCAGCGAGTGCATCCCGCCAGCAGCGACAGCGCGCACTCGCGTACGAGTCGTCTCTGCTGTGTGTGATGGCGTGAAGTCTACTAGCACTGGGAGCGTGTGCACCTCGGTCGCGCTTCGAGAGACTTGGTGATGGCGGTTCCAGCCCCACGTGTACACGTGTCCTGTGGCATTCCGAGACAGAGCAGAGTGAGTGGGGAAGGCGCGCTTTCACAGAAGCGTCATTCGCCTCAAAAGACGACGTGTGAAGCAACCTGTTTGCGAGACGACAACCACGTGGCTTAACCCGCACGCCACCTGGATGCACTGCTCTGGGACCGCCATTCGAGTCGCCGGTACGCGGACGCGCACGTGCGCAGCGTGGAGCGTTTGCTGATCCTCGTGTTCAAGATTTTCCGCCAGCTCGCCGTAGAAGGCACTCCCCCAGCCCACAACCGCGCCGCTAGTGTCGACTGCTATAGAGAACCCGTCGCCTCCATCGATGCTCACGCACTTGGTGGTCGTGGGTGCCGCGCACTCACCGAAGAAGTCGTCATTGGCATCTTCGTCCCCATTGGCAGCGATGCACTGCATCTTTTTATCTGTGATTGATCAAGTTCAACAGGCACAAGATTGATTAAGAAAGGATTCTTGATTTTCATTCAAAAGACTGACCATCACTAAAGATCGAGAAGATCAACCTGTGCAATAATGAGCCACTGCCATGACGAGCACGCAAGCCACGGCGGCCACGACCACAGCCACGACCACGACCACAGTCATGACGTGGAGGACGCGGATGGCGACTCGCTCTTCCCTTTCATTGACACTAGCAAGTTACGTGTGCTTAACGCGGAGGACCTGAGCCACGCGCCGCACCCGTTCAAGGCGTTCCACGACCGCCGCGACCGCACTCGCTTCCTGCGCAGCAACGAAGACGACCCGGAGCTCATCCTCTACATCCCGTGCGTCACGCGATATCAATTGGCCGACTGAGGTCGCTTAATTAGTAGCGGCGCGCTAGCGCTCACACTTTCGTTGACCAACTACCGCGTGTGGGTGCTGGATGCTGCAGGTTCACGGAGGCGGTGAGCATCAAGTCGATCTGCGTTTCGGGCGGAGAGGACGGGACCCACCCGAAAGAGATTAAACTGTACGCATTGCAGTCTCCAGAACGGGCGTGTGCACACTGTTTCTAACCGAAGTGGTGCGAGTAACTGGCTGCAGGTTTGCGAACCGCGACGATATCGACTTCTCGAATGCAAGCGAGCTCCCAGCGCTGCAAAAGCTCGAGCTTGTCGAGGATTTCACAGCGGATGTCGACTACCCACTACAGTGCGTTCAGCTTGCGAAGATCGTGGGGACGACTTACGAGTGAGCTCACTGGAGGCGAGTTCTTTCTCTGTGGTAGGATCCGCAAGTTCCAGGGCGTCAGCAGCCTCACGATCTTTGTGCAAGAAAACTTTGGTGGAGACGACTCGCGAATCTACTACATTGGGCTCAAGGGCGAGAGCAAGAAGGTACGGATTACTGTGAGCAACCGGTCGCATGCGATAAGAACGACACTGTGGACACTGACACTGTGACTGGTAACGATGTGTGTAGTGGCGCCATGGCGTCGTCGAAGCGGTCTACGAAAGCCGCCCACAGGCAGCAGACCACAAGGTGAAGGGAGTCACCAGTTCCAACACGCTGAGTTAAGGGGAGTGCACGTTATCAACAGTGTCCGCCAAGAGCACGCCCACAGACGCAAAACTGGATTTTCTATGTGTTGAACAAGCACCACTAGCTATCTAATGAAGTGGTGTGCTGCGCTCGCTGGAACTCCTGCAGCGCTTGCTCCACTTGCGCCGCTTTCTGCTCTTCCTCGATACGCTTGCGCTCCAAACCGCTGAGCATCTCGCGCAGCTCTTGCGCCAAGTCGGCGCTCAACTCGTTTTCTTCCTCTTTCTCCTCTTCCGAGTAGAACTGCTCGTCCGGAACGTCGCCGTGGCTCACAGGTGAACGTACTGATACTGCACGACTGCCGCGCTTCGACTCGACAAACGACACTTCACTCCCGATACTCTCGTCTTCGCTTCTTTCCGCATCCGGCGCAGCAGCCGAAGATACATCAAGACGCAGCAGCTCCAGTGTAGCTCCTCGAAGATCGGGCTCGACAAGCGAGCCGTCACTGCTACACAGCTCCTGGTCTTCACCAAGTTGATTCATCCGCTTCGCTCGCTTCGGGTCGGGAGACTCGCACTCGGACGGGCTGTCGATGAATGATTCCCAGTTGAAAAAGCTCGCGTTGCTGCCGTTGTCATCGGACGTGTAATCTTCGACGACTCCTTGCGGTTCCTGTGTGTCGCGTCCACGTTCAGTGAGTGCAGTAGAAGCGCTGACTCGACTGCCTTCCAAGTTGTTGTGACTGCTTCGGGTCGCTGAAAACAGCTTTCTCGTGGCCCCAGATCGACTGCTCGCGGGCCGGGTGACCGATGTCGAAGATACCGACAATTGGCTGCGCGACAACGACGAACCGACCCCGTACTCCTCGTTTCCCTGCGAGCCCGATCCACTGGTGCCTCGCCTCCGCCATCCCGAATCACTAGGCACGGGAGTCGCCATACTATCATCGATCTGCACCTCTCGACGAACTGGAGAATCCGAAGGCGAGTCCGCCACGACCACGGCTATTTGGCGTGAGCGTTGCCCATCGTGTAGCGTCAGTGCCTCGTTGCTCTTCTTCAGCTCTTGCCGCACGCGATCGATCTCCAGACGCAAAGTCTGTTCCGTTGTCGCGCTCTCTAGCTGCAGCTTCTGAATTCGCGCCGCGTACTCGGCCCGCACGTTCCGCACATCAGTCGTCTGCAGTGCCTCAATCTCTGAGCGCAGCGCTTCGATCTCTGCCTCGGCAGCCACGTGCTGCTCGACCGTCAGATCCAGTTTCTCGGCGAGCGACTCCTTCGTTTCTGCCACGACGCGTAACTTCTTCGTCAGCTGGTCGCACTCAGCCGCAAGCTCCTGGACCCGCCCTGAGAGAAGAGCGTTCTCGCTTTCGAGACTATGTAAGCGTTCCCGTGACGCTCGCGTCTTGCTCGCGAATGCTTCCAGCTCCTGTTCCTTGACGTGGTCGTGCTTGGCGAGCGCAGTCTCCACTTCGTACAACTTGCGCTCCAAGTTCGAGTGGAGCAGTGAGCGCTGCAGAAGTTGCTTTTCGAGCTGTTGGACGTGCTTACGATCCGCCACTTGCTTACTGTCGTGCTCTCGCTGCGCTTTCTTGAGCAAGAAGTCCATCTCTCGGCGCAGCATCTCCTGGTTGCGGATCTCATCTTGCAGGTTCCGGATCTGGTGCATCGCGTCTTGCAGCTTCTCGCCGCGGAACGCCGCTATCGACGGCGTCAGGTCGACTGCAGTGTGTGCCGTGTTCTTTTTGCAGCATGTGTGCCACGCAAAGTGCGACGAAGCCGCTCCTGCAGAGCCGCTTTTGCCCTTGGAACCCTTCGCACCGCCGCGAGCGTGCAGCAGATCGTTGCGCTCTTTCACGACCTGCGCCGCGTATCGCTCCAAAAACTGTTTCTTTTCACGCTCGCCGTCGACCTCACGGCTCAGCACGCGCACGTGGCCGCGCACCTGCTCCATCTCCTGCTCGAGACTTGCTGTGTACAAGCGCAAGTGCGTCGCCAGCATCTCCATCTCCGCGTACTTGGGCAAGATATTGACGACGTAGCCGAGCAGCCGCTGTGGATCGCTCGTTGGTGGCACAGGTGGTAGCTCCAGCGACGTCATCGTCTGCTCCACCTCGCCCCAGCCGTCATTGGCTTCGTCGCCGTTCATGATGTTCAATATATAATTTGGAGTTGTCCGGTGTCCGTCTACACACGGAACTGTAACACTTATTTTTGGAGTTTTAGATAGTTGTTTTCGGGACGGCTGCAAAGAAATGCAGCAGTGTAATCAGTGAGTCAACCCGTCCAATACACGCAGAGAAGAGAGAGAAAAAATAAAGGGAGTGTGATGTGGGACCAAAACATTCGCGTTGCAAGTGAGTGTGACTTGAGGCGAGTGCGCGTGCGCGTGCG
>JAASGD010000369.1:0-24721 GCA_023334115.1 Globisporangium megalacanthum
AAGAATAGTGTTGGCAAGTGCTTGCCTTGTCGGGGCTTCTGCTCCGACATGTGGGGGTGCCATCTCCCACACGGTTGTCAGGCTGTGCATATCGTCCGGATGCGGTCGAAGCACAGTCGACCCGAACTTAAATGAATGGCGAGCTTTTTCTTCAACAAAAAAAACTCCACCTGGCTGCTTCAACAAAAAAACTCCACCTGGCTGCTTGTGATGGACGAGCTGCGTGAACGGCTCCTGGCGACCGACGGCAGCGCGGCCGCGAGCGACGACGTGGCCGTCGCAGTCGACATGAGCCCTTCCGACCACGCTGCGCGCGTCCGTGACTTTATGACCCGCGCTCGCGCCGCTGCCACGGAGCCGACGCAGCTGCCGAACTGGGTGTTCCCGCCAACCGGCGAGGTGCGCAACGTGCGGGCCGACAACGCGGAGCTCAGCGCGATCCGTGCGCGGCTGGCGAAGCCGCCTCCGCACCTCTTGGGCGAGTGGCCGGCCACCGCCATCTGCGGGAACGACATCCTCGCGAGCGTGCTCTACTCGTCCGGCATTGTGGCCGCCAAGGCCGGGAAGCTCATGCCGCTCACACAAGTGTTCGTGGCCGCTGTGCTCTACCTCTTCCGCTTTATCTACGAGGAGGCCGTGACCGCGATCCCGCTCAACGGCGGCTCGTACAACGTGCTGCTGAACTCCACGTCCAAGCGCACAGCCGCCATCGCCGCCACGCTCGGCATCATCTCGTACTTGGCCACGGGCGTGGTCTCTGGCACGTCTGCGATCCAGTACCTGCGCACGCAAGCGCCAGAGCTGCCGCTCGTCGGCTCCACTGTCGCGTTGCTCTTTGCGTTCGCGCTGCTCTCGCTCGTCGGCATCGCCGAGAGCTCCACCGTCGCGCTGCTCATCTTTGTGCTCCACGTGCTCACGCTCACGCTGCTCGGCGCCTTCTCGCTGCACTACGCACTCCTCCACCCGCACGTGCTGCGCGAGAACCTCCAGACCGACTTCCCGAGCGTCAACGTCGCTGGCGACGTCGTGCGCGGCAGCGTCCTCACTGCCGTCTTCTTCGGCTACAGCTCTGCGATGCTCGGCATCACGGGCTTCGAGACGTCGGCGCAGTTCGTCGAAGAGCAGCAGCCGGGCGTGTTCCGCAAGACGCTCCGCAACATGTGGCTCTTCGCGACGGTATACAACGTGCTGCTCTCGGGCCTCTCGCTCGCAGTCCTCCCGCTCGACGGCCCCGACGGCATCTACGCCCACCGCGACATTGTGCTCGCGCGCATGGGCCACGCGACTGCCGGCCGCTGGCTCGAGCGCGTCGTCTCGCTCGACGCCTTCGTCGTGCTCTCGGGCGGCGTGCTCACGTCCTACGTCGGCATCACGGGCCTCGTACGTCGCCTCGCGTTCGACCGTGTGCTTCCTGCGTTCCTCGCCTACGCGAACGCCTGGCGCGGCACGAACCACCACATCATCCTCCTCTTCTTTGCCATGCAAGCGAGTCTCGTGGTCGCACTGCACGCAGACGCGTCGGTCCTGGCCGGCGTCTTCACGTTCGCGTTCCTGGGCGTCATGGCGCTCTTCGCGGCCGGCTGCATGCTGCTCAAGCTCAAGCGCGAAGACCTCCCACGGGACGTGCGCGCGCCGTGGTGGAGCTGCGTGGTCGGGCTCGCCATGGTGCTGCTCGGGCTACTCGGGAACTTGCTTGGCGACCCAGCGATCCTGACGTACTTTGCGCTCTACTTTGTGGGCTTTGCGGCCGTCATGTTTGTCATGCTCGAGCGCGTCTTCCTGCTCCGGATCGTGCTCTTCGTGGCCCAGCGCGCATGTCCGTCACGGAACCGTGACAGCCCGAAAGCAGCGCACACGGGCGCAGTGGGCGGCCGCACGATCACTGCGGCGCTGCGTGCGATCCACCTCCCGCCGGTCGTGTTCTTCTGCAAGAGCCCGGACCTGTCGCTGCTCAACAAGGCGGTCCTCTACGTGCGCCGCAACGAGCAGACGCACAACTTGCGGATCGTGCACGTGTACGACGACGTCGCGTCAGTGGCCGTGACTGCGGCGGACGCCCAGCGAGCCGAGCGGCAGCGGATGGCGCTCCAGGACCTCCAGGCAATGGTCGGTGTCTTCGACCTCGTGTACCCGAAGCTCAAGATCGACCTGGTGACGGTCGCAGCGCCGCCTGGCCGCGGCTTTGACGTGAGCGTCGTGCAGTGGGTGGCGCAGCTCATGGACGTGCCGCCCAACATGATGTTCATCCGCCAGTCGGGCTCGCGTGCGGTCCGCCACGTCGCATCGCTCGGTGTGCGCGTCATCACGGGGTGACACGAACGAATGACGAACGTAAAGTGAATGACGAATAGAGTGTAGAATCTCCGTTCTCCTTTTGGTTGGCTGGGGACTTTGAGCTGCGTTCTGTTGCTTGGAATGGGCTTGGCAGTGGAGCTCACCTTGTGCGTTTTAATCGCACAGAAGCCATGACAAGGCGTTTAGAGACGACGCGGAAGCGGAGTGTGTCCGCCTCGACAATCGTGTGACCATGTGCACACTTCGAGGTTGAGTTTAGTGTCGGAATGAAGTTTAGGTTTCAACACATGGAGTATCACTGATACTGCTCAACTTAAAACTTTGTCATTTGAGTATCATTGATACCTAATTGTTTTTAAACAATTAGGTATCATAGTCGAATATCAATGATAGCCAACTACAGTTATATTGTGTTACTTTTGATACTTTTGTGCCAAAAGTGTTAAGTGTGCACAGTTGCCTCCTCAAAGTACGAAAGTGAGCGGGATCGGCTGTCGTCCACAACACCACCAGACGAACGATGGCGTACTCTGACGGCGTGCTGGTGGCGCTGCGGCCGCGTTCGCTGTTCGCGTCCGCATGCCCTGTGCTCCTGACACTCGCACTGCTGGCCACGCCGACCAGCCGGCCGCTCCGCCTGTCGTATGACGCACTCGCAGCGCTCGCTGTCGCGCTACTCGTGCAGCTGCTCGCGAACTTGAGCTCCGTCTTCCGCAACTTCCACCGCTCGTTCGAGCCGCTCAAGACGAACGGCGCCGACGGCCGTGTCGTCATCAAGTGCGTCCCTCCTCGTCCGTCTCTTCTGTTGTACGCGCCACTCATCTCACTCGCTCCTCTCCCCTTCCCTTCCCCACAGCCTCCTCTCGCAGACGCAAGTGCGCCGCTGGGCGATTGCACTCGTCGTCACCATGCTCCTCGCACTCGGCAGCTGCCACGTGGCGCTCGAGAAGCCTCCGCGCGTCACAGGCGCCGCTTTTGCGCTCGTGGCTGCTGCGTTCGTCTACTGCCGCTTCGTGGACGAGCTCCCAGTCGTGGGGCTCGAGGAGCTCGTGTTCGCCGCCGCCACGGGTCCGGTTGTCATGTGCGCCACGGCCTTCTACCTCACGGGCGCGCACTCGTGGCTCGTCTTCTTCTACTCTCTGCCAGTTGCGCTCTTCACGCTCGCTTACCTGGTGCGTCCTGCTCAAGCTCACACCTCGTTCGTTTCTTTGTACTGAAGTAACATACCAATGAGCTCACGAGCGTACGTGTGTATGTTCCACCAGATCGTCAAGAGCGCCCAGGACGCGCCGTTCGCACGTCGCATGGGCAAGACGCGCCAGTCGCTGGCGCTGCGTCTGGACTTCCAGCTGAGCTACCAGCTCTTCCTACTGCTCGCCGCGCTGAGCTACGCCCTGCTCTTCCTCCTCGGCCTCCTGCTCGGCCACGTCGGGAACTTTGTCCTCCTCGCGTCCGTCACCCAGCTCCGCGACATTGCCGACGCCTTCCGCGACGAGCAGCTCGAGCGGCTGCCGCACGCCATGGCCAAGCTCGGCGGCCTTCTTGGTGGAGGCCTCGTACTCTCGGTCGTCGGCTGCGGACTGCTGCTGTATTGACTCACGTTAATAACAGCGACGATCGTATTTAACAGAGCAGCACTCGCACTGAGGAGCTGCTTTGTCACGATCGCTTACTGCAGCCAACCAACTCTCTCTCTCTCTCGCTCTCTCAATCACTCACACGCACACTGGGAGCGGACACGTACACCTACAGCTACAGTACAAGAGGAGTCTCCATCCATACCGTAGTAGATACCGGTATTACCGTTGGTACCGGTACTACTCTTCCGAGGACGAGTCCAACTCGGGCGCTCGACGGCCGCGGAGGAAGCGGAAGAACGCGCGTGCGACAGAGAAGGGCACGTGCTGTTGCTGTCGCTGTCGATGGGACGACGGGGAGGACGCCAGACGACCCCCGTCGTCCACTGGACTGCTGTTGGGGCTGCTCCCACCGTCTTTCCGCAAGAAGAAGCCGCGCACATACCGCATGGGAGGAGGCCGTCCGGACGCCCCTGGTGTGGTTGGCGACGCCACCGCCTGGTCCTCGTCGTCCAGCTGCACGGACGCCGCGACTTCACTGATGCGGTTGATGAGCCACGCGTGCCACTCGAGGTACGGGACGTCGAGGGCGATGATCTCCCGGTACCACGCGTCGATCGTGAAGCGGCTCGAGGACCGGAAGCACCGGTCGTGGAGCTGGTTCTCGTGGATGATGCTCTGCGCTGTGAGGTGGAAGTAGTGGTGCAGCTTCTTGTGGCTCTCGAGGTCGCTCGCACTCGGCGCCACGGGCTTCCCGTTCGCCGCACGGACCGTCGCAGGGAACGCAGTAAACGGCGACGGCATCACGCCTTCGAGCGACGCTCCAGGCTCTGTCGTGGCACCTCCAGTCGCCCAGTCGGTCCTCTCGGTCCTGTCGCTCTCGGACAGCGTCGTCTCGAGCGCAGTCGCTCCTTGCCGATGGTCCACGACGTCCTCGTCGCTGTCTGCGTCCTCCTCCGTGTCGTGGTCGATCACTGCGCGCGACAAGTATGACACGTCCTCCAACAGCGCCAGCTCCCGCTGTAGCCGGCTGCTGCGGGCCTCGGCCGTGAGCAGCAGCTCCGCCTTGGCGCTGACCTCGACGCGGCTCTCTGCGAGCTCAGCCAGCAGCGTCTGCGCCTTCTTCTTCTTCCCTCGCAGCTCCAACGCACACGCGTCGGCGTGCGCGCTCAGCTGCGCGTTCTCGGCCGCGAGCTGCGCTGTGCGCTTCTGGAGCTTCGCGTTCTCGGCCGCGAGCTTCTCGAGCAGCGTCCGGTCGCGCTCGGCCTCGACCGCCTCGAGCTCGTGCGACTCCTTCTGCTGCAGCTCAGCCGCTCGCTTCCACGCCGTCAGCTGCGCGATCGTGACCGCACTCGCGTGCTCGGACGCCTGCAGCCGCTGCAACGCGAGCTCGAGCTCTGCGACTGCGTGGGTGAGCTCAGCGACGCGGTCGCTGCTGTCGTTGTTTGACCGGCGGCACGAACACTGCGCGACGAAGCGCTCAAAGTCCCGCACGAGTTCGGCCTTGTCCTCTTCTACGCGTGCGAACCGGCGCTTCCAGCTCTCGACTTCCAGCAGCGCGTGGTCGTGGTGCCGCTTGCTCGCGTCCCGCTCGAGTGCGAGCGCGCCCGTCTCAGCCTCGGCTTGGATCCGGGCCGCTGCGAGCTGCAGCTCCAGCTCCTCGTTCTTGTCGAGCAGCGCCATGCCGTACTCGGCGGCTTGTTGCAGCTCCTGTAACGTGGGACAGGACGCGATACCAACAAGAACGACGCGTCAATAGCGACAGTGGAGCACTACTGGACGAGGGAGTCGGTGGCTGTGGTCACGTACGCGCTCGCGTTCCGCCAGCAGCCGCTTGTACTTGCGCGCGCGGGTTCGGTCGTCTGCAGGCACAGTCACCACTACCCCGTCCTCTCTGGTACGAGAGAGACGTGCGGTGTCAAGCGTCCATTCACAGACACACGATCACGATACAAACCCACACCTGCACGTACCCGACATAGGACTCCTCGTCCTCGGGAAGGGAGTCGACGGCTTTGAGCGCCACACGCACAGCGGCGAATGGTTCGCTGTCGCTTGGGTCAGCATCTGCGTAAGCACGATGACGAGGCGACGGCGGCGACGGTCGCTGGTTATCACGACGCACAGCCGCAGCGCCGACGCTGGCAACGGTCGCTCGCTGGTGCGTCATGCAGGATGGAGAATGAATTCCCGTGTAGAAGTGCCAAAAAGTTTCAACTTTTCTTCTCACCAAACTGCAGGTATACTCAAATCAAGTCAAAACAGTGGCTGCTGGCTTCCAAGTCAGAATTGCGTCAATCAAACTCGAGATGGCGTGAGCAAACTCTGAGCTTTGCTGCATGCGGTGAAACGTAGGAACTGCGACTGGTTGTGTTGGTGCGCACGCACGGAGGGGAACTTCTGGGGTTGTCTGTGGGAGGATATGAAAAGATTCGATGGCTTGACATGACAACGCACCTGCACCTCCGACCTACCAGGAACTGCAACTTCGTATCCTTCTTGTACCAGAATCGACAGTTAACTGTGGATATCCCAGAGGACAGAGAAACTCAAGTTCGCACTGTTGGTGTCGTGACGTTCGACCAACTCCATGGCTTACTTCTCATCTTAGGACTGGAGACCTGACGCGTTCTCACTGCAGCAACATCAAGCTCACGCACAGTAGCTGGAGTGTGGAATCTCCCACGTTGGCAGTCGATCTCAATGAAGTTCTGCGTGGTGTATCATCGAATGCAACGTCTCACTTTCAACAGTTGACGCGCTCAACCTGTCGATAGGGGACCAACCCAAACTTGCTTCGCGAATCTTCACCTCAGGCCACCTTCCGGTGTTTGCCACCACTCGGAGGTTCTCGCCGTCTGACTGCACGAGCGCTCCAAAGTCAATGTTCAGGTTGCTCGGAGCCTCCTCCGCCAGTCACACCAGGATCGCCACCTTTTTCGATATTTCCAAAAAGTAGCGTGAAAAAAGCAAAAAAGGCACTCAATCGAAAAAAGCGCGCGCCGAGAACGAAGCTCGCGTGCCACCACGATGGTCGGTCTCTCTCTCTCTCGTTATGACGCTCCGTCCTCTGCGTGTATGGGTCTGTGAGTGAGCGAGGCGACTAAAACCAAACCCCTGTATCCACGCGCTACAGGACGTCCGCCACTCGAGCACTCGCGCAGCAGCCGTCGTGGAAATCGACGACTCGGACTCGGACTCGGACTCGGACGTGGAAGCGCACGCCGTGCGTCCTCGCTTTGTGGCGCCTCTGCGGGCGCTTTCGCCTGTGTGTAGTTGTCTGTGTGGTGGTGACGTAATCGTTTTTTTCTGCTGTGGTTTCCAGTCACGGCCGAAGCTCCGCACGCGTGCGGCAGTCACGTACGCGCCGTCCGATGATGACGACGAAGAGGTCGATGAGATGGACGACGCAGCTGTTGACGAAGATGATAACGAAGACGACGTGGACGAAGAAGAAGAAGACGAACGCGTGACAGCGCCGCCCGCCCGAGCCAGTCGCAAGCGCGTGCGGACTGAGGACGAGGACGAGGACGAGGACGAGGACGCGTACGAGCCACTGAGCGACACGCAGGTGCGGCCACTTGAGGGTTGAAGCAGCCACTATGGATGGGGAAGAGAGGAGAATGACAGAAACTGACACGTGTCACTCTATTGCTGGGCTCTTGTGTGGCTGCCAGACGCGGGAAGAAGAAGAGGCGGACGACGCGGAAGATGTGGACGACGAGTCGGTTTCCGAGGTCGAAGAGAGCGGCCGGCGACGCAGTGCGCGAGAGCGCAAACCCACGATCGCGTTCGGCGGATTAGACGACGACTTTGTGGACCCGCGTTTCGAGTACATTGCCAAGCCAGTACGTGTTGTTGTGTGGTGGGTCGTAGGGTCGTTCAGTGCACACGCGCATCTTCTAACTGAGAGCCAATGGTCTCTTTCCTACTGTGCGTACTGCAGCGTCGCGAACGGAACCGAGGGGTGCGCAAAGTGGCTCCGAAGCAGCCGACTGGCCGAGCGTCCAGGTCGAACAAGAAGCAGAAGAAGAAGAAGAAGAAAGCAAAGCACTCGTCCGACTCGGACTCGGATGACGAGTTCCTGGTGAGCGACAACGACGCGGGCGGCGGAGCGGCAGGCGGCAATCTGAGCGACGACGAGAACGCGTTTGTGATCGACAAGCTCGTCGCGCGGGAGGTGCACACGCTGAAGGAGTGGTCGCGGATCTGCGCGCAGAAGACGACGCGGTTCCTCACCAACATGTCGATCTTCCTGGAAGACGACGATGGCGGCGCGAAGCCCCCTGCCGGTGGGGCGAACGAGGAGCAGAAGCCAGCTCCAGTCAGTGACGAGCACACGGCGGCAGTACCAGAGTCAGCGTCAGCAGAAGCAGAATCAGCAGTCTCTGGAGACGCGAGTGCGGATGGTGTGGCAGCTGTTGCTGCTACAGAGACCAGCGATGCGACAGTCGAGTCGAAAGACACCGACGGCGACGCAGTGATGAAGGAAGCCAGCGAGACGATGGTCGCAGACACAGTAGGTAGTAGCGACAACGGAGTCGAGACGCAACAGGAGCCCGCGACGCCGCCTTCGAAGCCGTCGTCGGCAGCTGGGCGGTCCGCGTCGACGCCCATCACGATCAGCGAGGTGTCGCAGACCGAGGAGCGGTTCCTGGTCAAGTGGAAGGGGCTGTCGTACCTCCACGTGAGCTGGGAGAGCGAGAAGGCGCTGTTGAGTGTGGACAAGAACGCCAAGGGCAAGATCCAGCGCTTTCGCGACAAGGAGCTCATGGGGCTCTTCGACGGCGGTCTGCACGGCGACGAGTACTTCAACCCGGAGTTCCGGCTCGTGGACCGCATCCTCGACATCCAGGACCGTCCAGGAGACGACTTCTCGCCCGAAGACTCGGACGACGAGAGCGGGGAGCAGAAGTTCCGCTTCTTCTACGTCAAGTGGAAGGCGTTGTCGTACGACGCGCTCACGTGGGAGCGCGAGGACGACGTGGACGACGACGCCGCCGTGGCTGTGTACGAAGACCGTCTCACACGGGCAGCTGCGCGGCACAAGCGCGTAGCGCAGACGTCGTCGCAGAAGAAGAGCCGCAAGAGCAAGTTCCGCGGCTACTCGGCGACGAACCCGCCGCCGTTCCGCGAAGGCAACCAGTTTGAGCTGCGCGACTACCAGCTCACGGGCGTGAACTGGATGCTCTTCAACTGGTACCAGAGCCGCAACTCGATGCTCGCGGACGAGATGGGGCTCGGCAAGACGGTGCAGACCGTGACGTTCATCAACCACCTGTCGGTCGTCGAGGAGCTCCCGGGTCCGTACTTGATCATCGCGCCGCTCTCGACGCTCGCGCACTGGCAGCGCGAGTTCCTCAACTGGACGTACTTGGACGCGGTCGTGTACCACGGCTCTGCGACAGCGCGCAAGAACCTGCAAGAGTACGAGTTCTTTCTCACAGCGGAAGAGTACGCGCGTGCAGACGAGTACGCAGCGAAGCGGAGCGGCCCAACACGGACGCACAAGAGCGTACCGACAGCACCGATTGTCGCCCGCTCGAAGTGCGACAACTACCGCTTCGACGTGCTCATTACGACACCCGAGATGTGTGCGACGGCCGACTTCTCCAAGTTCACGCGGGTCAAGTGGCAGACGCTCGTGGTGGACGAAGCGCATCGGCTGAAGAACAAGAGCTCGAAGCTCTCGTCACTGATCCACAAGAATTTCAAGTACGACAACATCCTGCTGCTCACGGGCACGCCGCTGCAGAACAACGTCGAAGAGCTCTGGACGCTCTTGAACTTTCTCGACCGCGACCGCTTCGACTCGATCGAGAAGTTCCTCGAGCGCTTTGGGGACCTCAAGGACATGTCCCAGGTCGAGCAGCTCCACACGGAGCTCAAGCCGTTCTTGCTGCGCCGCATGAAGGAAGACGTCGAGAAGTCGCTGGCCCCGAAGGAAGAGACGATCGTCGAGGTGGAGCTCACAGTGCTGCAGAAGCAGTACTACCGAGCGATCTACGAGCAGAACACGGAGTTCCTGTCGGTACGTCGTCAGCGCAGTAGGAAGCCAACAGTGGGTTTGTATGTAGTGGTGGTCGGTTGGGCTGACGCGACGTGGTGCTTGCACAGAGAGGCCGCAAGAAAGTGCAGACGCCGAGCCTGATGAACGTTGCGATGGAGCTGCGCAAGTGCTGCAACCACCCGTTCTTGATCAAGGGCGTGGAAGAGCAAGAGATCATCCGGCTCCGACAGCAGAACAAACAGGCGACTGCGACTAAAGACGCGATGACGCAACAGATCCAAGAGCTCCTCGTCACGTCGTCAGGGAAGCTCGTGCTGCTCGACAAGCTCTTGCCGCGGCTCAAAGCGAATGGCCACCGCGTCCTCATCTTCTCGCAGTTCAAGATCATGCTCGACATCCTCCAGGACTACCTCCGCCTGCGCGCGTACCACTGCGAGCGCATCGACGGCAACATCACGGGCAACGACCGGCAGGCCGCGATCGACCGCTACTGCACGCCAGACAGCGCGTCGTTCATCATGCTCTTGAGCACGCGGGCAGGCGGCGTCGGCATCAACCTGACGGCGGCCGACACGGTGATCATCTACGACAGCGACTGGAACCCGCAGAACGACCTGCAGGCCCAGGCTCGGTGCCACCGGATCGGACAGAAGAAGAGCGTCAAGATCTACCGGCTGCTGACGTCCAAGACGTACGAGCTGCACATGTTCCACCAGGCATCGCTCAAGCTCGGGCTCGACCAGGCGGTGCTAGGTGGCATCCGCAGCAAAGACGCCACAGGACTGCTCGCTGGAGCCGCAGGTGGCGGCAGCAGCAGCAAGGCGAAGGCGAATGGGCCGTCGAAAGACGAGATCGAGAACCTCCTCAAGCACGGCGCGTACGAGATCTTCAAGGAGGAGAAAGAGGGCGACGCGGAGGCGGCGAGCAAGCGGTTCAGCGAAGAGAGCATCGACCAGATCCTCAGCCGGAGTACGAAGATCGTGCACGACCCGAACGCGAGTGGGGACGCGGACGGCAAGAAGAGTCTCATGTCGTCCTTCTCCAAGGCGACGTTCGTGAGCTCCGCGAACCCGGACGAGCAAGTGGCGCTGGACGACCCGGACTTCTGGACCAAGGTGATTGGGTTGCAAGAGGTGGAAGAGAAGCCGGTCGAGCCATCGCCGCTCAAGAAGCGGCGCCGTCGTCCTGTAAAGTCGTATCTCCTGGACGTTGATAGCGACGTTGAGACGACGTCGAAGCGAGCGGCGAAGAAGCCAAAGGGGGTGACGCAGGAGCGCGACAACGAGGAGTACGTGATCTCAGACGACGACGACGACTCGGACGACGACGACGATCTCGACGACCTGGACGACGAAGAGTTTGGCGGCGCGGGGTCGGGGAAGCCGCGACACAAGGACAAGGACGTCCCCGCCAAGCCGTCGACAACGCCGCTCTTGATGTACACGATGCGGATCGCCGAGCTCCTGACCTCGTTCGGCTACGGGCGGTGGGACGACATGGTAAAGCAGTGCACGCCGCTCCAGGCGTATGATCTCCACGACCTCCAGCTGTACACGCGCCAGTACATCGCGCACTGCGTCCACGTCGCCGCCGGCACTGCGCTCGCGAACACCACGCCGCAGAGCAACGGTGAGCTGCCCGAGCCGCTCTCTGGCGCGCGGAAGATCGTGATGATCGACAATTACGCGGACCGCTTTAGCTTTGCGGCGCTTGTGCTGCAGGACTTGGGGATCAAGCGCATGAGCGCAGTGGCGCTGCCGAAGAACCTCCGGCTCAAGCCGACGTCTGTGAAGGCGCAGCGAGAGGCGAACGCCCGCATCCAGCAGATTGAGCGCATGCACTGGGTCCAGCAGATCGTGCGGTCGTCGCTTGGCGCGCCCATGCCGTTGGTCGCGCTCGTGAACGACTTGCAGCAGCTCCAGGACCGCGAGCGCGTGCAAGAGGTGCTGGATACGGGGATCTTGCCAGACACGTACGCGCCAGTAGCCGCTGTGCCAGCAGCGTCAAGCTCACTGAAAGAGGACGAAGAGACCACGGCTTCTAGTCCACCTCACGATGCTGACGCTGATGCTCCTGTCGCAGATACAACAAACGCGACAGCTGAGGAACTGACCAACGAGAGCAAGAGCGACGAGGCAGTCGATGTCCAGGACCCTGAAGCTGCTGTCTCTTCTCCCGTTCCGACAGCAACTTCTACAGCTGAAGACGTGGCGTTAAGCACCTCTCGAGCAGCCGTGGACGCTACCACGAGTGGCAACAGGGACGAGGAGTCGGCTTTAGATGCTGGTCAGGATGTGCTCCCTGTCTCAAGTGGCGATGCGGCAGTTGGGCAGTCGCCTAGTGCCGAGGTCTCGGAAGTCACGGCCCCGTCGTCTCCTATTACCGATTCGGCTGTTGCGAGCGAAGGCGTGAGTCCGGTCACTGCGGCTGCGTCTTTGGCAGCCGAAGCGAAGTTCCAGCTCGAGCGCACCGAGGCGCTTCGTCGGCTGCGCGCGCTCCCAGACGTCGGCTTTCCGGAATCTGTCGCACCGTGGTGGCTCTCTGTGCTCGACGACGTGATCCTGCTCTTCTACGTGTACAAGGACGGGTGGTTCAAGGGCCGCACGCTGCCGTCCCAACTCGTGAACCACTCGTCGCTCTTTAGCTCCCGCGCAGCCAAGTACCACACAACCGAGTGGCCGACCGTGAGCGTGCTCACGAAACGCGTGAAGGCGATCATCTCGGCGTGGACGAACCCACGGCGGCTCCGGTTGCACATGCAGAGCGCGTCGTCGGCTCCGACAGCGCTGAAAGCGCCGCTCTCTGCCACGTCTGCTGCGTCGGGAGAGCAGTCCTCGGGGCTCACGACCGAGACGCACGCGGGTGGGCACCACAGCTTCCACTCGAGTGCGACGCCGTTCAGCAGTGCGAAGCACAACCGGTTCGCGAAGATCGTGTTTGCGTTCGGCATCCCCGACACGAGCACGTGTCGCGACGACCACGATCGGCTCGAGAAGTGGCGGTACTTTATCCAGGATGACCTCTTGAGCGTCGGACGCCAGCCGCTGGTCGAGTTGCTCGCAGAAGCGCTGGACCTCGAGCGCTGCTGTCGCCAGCGCACGCAGAACGTGACGCCCACCGTCAGCCTCGGCCCGCCCCACTTGGTCGACTCGCTCCTGGGCGGCAAGCGCGGGTTCTGGCAGCTCACGGCGACGCAGTGCCGGCGGCTCCTGCAGCGCGTGGACCTCTTCCGCCTCTTGCGCACGCAGATCCTCGTGCTCTCGCCCGATCAGCTCATCGACGTTGTCGGTCGCGTCGTGACGTCGTTGCGCGCTGATCCGTCGAAGAACGAGTTCCCGCGCTGGTGGAGCTCGCCTCGCCACGACATTCTGCTGCTCCAGGGCGTCGAGTGCTACGGTCTGGACGAGTACCTGAGTCACGTGTGGAAGCTCCCGCTCTTTGCCCACGCGAACCCGACCAACTCGTTCCCCAACACGACGTGGGTCGAGAACTACGCGAACGCGCTGGCGCTGCGCTGCCGTCGGGCGCTCGAGCACCCGACCACGAGCAGCATCAGCTCCAGCTCCAGTAAACGCAGTCGCAGCAGCACCAGCGGAGCGAAGCGCCAGTCGGCTGCACCACCAGTAGCGCCAGCAGCCGCCGCATTGACGCCTGTGGGGGCGAAGATGAGCTCCGAGAGCGCACGGGTGAGCACCCCTGTCGTGGCCGTCAAGCGCGAGTCGGAGGTGCGACAGCGCATCCGCGACATCCAAGGCATGCGGTCGGAGGACCCGGACTTTATCCCGGCGGTGCGGCAGCGCCAGAAGCGCGAGAGCGTCGCTGCTGCCGACGGGGAAGAGAAGAAGGACGCGCGTGTGGTGGCGGCCAGCAGTGAAGTGGCGAAGATGCCGAGAGACGACGATGAGAGCGTCGAGGCCACCGCATCTACCAGCTCCTCCACGTCTGCGAAAGCTCAGGCAGCGGAGGACGCGGACTCTGTTAAGACGCCACTGGAACGCGCCAAGCCGCTCAAGACGACGCGACTCAGTCGCAGCAGCCGCCCGAGCGCTCGCTCGTCGCCTCCGAAGATGCGCGCGCGTACGCGAACGCCTCGGGCGTGGGACGTGATCGTCATTGACGAGTCGGATGACGAGTAGCAAGTAACGGAGAGAGAGTGAGGAAGATGTCGGTCCCAGCGACCAGCAGCTTCTCGTTCAGAACAGCTAAGCGAGTCCCATTGCATCCATCCATCCATCCATCCGGCTCCTGCTCCCTCCCTCACTTGTCCTCCCTACATGACAGTACAGCGGCTCATGAGTCCGCCGTTCGACCCCGCCGCCTGCTGCTGCTGCACGTCCGCCATGCTGCTCGCCCAGCCCTGGAGCTTCGCGTAGCCGCGCGTGACGAGCGCCGGGCACCGCGGGTGGTGCACGAGTCGGAGCGCCGCCGCGTTGAGCGTCCGGAACGCCTCCTGGAGCTGCGGGTTGATCATGTAGCGCACGCGGAGCAGCTGCCAGTAGAGCAGCGTGAGCAGAAAGTTGCGCGCAGGCGTGAGGAGCTCAAGCACGAGCGCGAGGCCGATCGCGACCTCGACGTTCGCCGCTGTCTGCGGCATGCGGTGGTAGAGCTTCGCCCACTGGGACGCCGGTGGCAGCGTCTTAAACGCCGGGTCGCTGATGACCGCACCGGCGAGAGGCGCGACCGCTTTCCTAGCTGCTGACGCCACGGACGTCAGCTGGAGCACGTGGAGCAAGCCGGCCACGTACGCGCTCCAGTGCACGAGCTCAATGAGCAGCACGGGGACCATGGCGAGCGCGTACGGCGCCGAGACCCAGAAGACGAGGCAGAAGAAGAGCGCCTGCGTGGACGGGTCGAGCACGAGCCGCTGCGCGTACGCGGCCTGCCACTTGGGCACGCCGTGCGTGAACACGAGGTAGCTCGCGTGGTTGAAGAGCGCGACCTGGAAGAACGCGCTGAACGCCGCGGGCGCTGGCACCGCGACCGGCACCCAGAAGAGCACGAACGCCAGCAGCAGGACGGAGCGCAGCGTGAACTGGAAGCACTGGAACGCGGCCGTCTTGTCTGCTGCCAGGAACGCGCGCAGCGTCGTCGCGGGCGGCGGCGTCGACCGAGTCGCTCCAGTTGGGACGCGGGGCGGGGCCGCGAGCCGCTGCTCCACGGAACGGAGGCCGTCGAGCAGCGCGGCGTTCGAGGCCTCGAGTGCGAGCCCGTCCTTGTAGGCGCGGGAGGCGTCGGCGAAGCGCCCGAGGTGGTAGAGCGCCGCGCCTTTGCGCGAGTAGCCCTTGGCCCAGTCCCGACGCAGCGCCACGCACTGCTCGGCGTCTGCGAGTGCCGCGGCGCCGTCGCCGAGCTTCAGGTGCGCGGCCGAGCGGTTGGAAAAGTACACGTGCGCCTGTCCCTCGCCGCTGCGTGCGTGCAACGCGATGGCCTCGGAGAACTCGGAGACGGCGTTCGCGTAGCTGCCAGCGGCGAACGCGCGGTTGCCGCGGTCCTTTGCTTGGTCGGCGGCCATGGGCGTCGAGTCGAGTGGCTCGCGATAACTTGGAAACTGGGTGGTAGTGAGTGAGGGGCAGGCACGAAAAGATACTGAGCTGTTTGACAAGAAACATACATACGATTCGAGTAGTTGACTTGATGTTTGTATGATTTACATAGAAAGTGGCTACAGCTCAAACTCGACCTCGCGAAAGTCGAGGCGGTAGAGCGAGCGTGCACCACTGGCGCTCGCCGAGCGCACGAGCTGCCCTGGACGGCGCAGAGAGGTCGTCATCGTGGACTGCAGCTCAGTAGACACGTCAAAAGTGTCGCTCGCGTCGCTGTTTTCACCGTCCGCTTTGCTCGAGACCTCAGTCGCAATAAACTCTCGCACGCCCGAGTTGCGCCGTGCAAAGTGGAGGAGCTGGGCCACCTGCGCGTACTCGACGCCCGTGCCGCGCAGCCGGAAGAGCAGCGCCGCGACGCTGTTGAAGCGGAAGTACGAGAGCGCAAAGCCGAAGCGCTGGAGCACGCGCCGCACGTCCTCGAGCTCCAGGACGCCCGTCCGGTCCGGGTCGAGCGCGGCAAACGCCGCGTCCAAGTCTGCGACTGTGAGCTCGTGCGTCTCGAGATAGGCCGAGACTTTCGCCACGAGCTCAGCGCGCAGCTTGACGGTCTCCGTAAAGTGGTCGATGACGTCACCAAGCGCCGCGTCGTCGACGCGCGAGACGCACGAGACGAGCACAAAGTTGCGGAGGATGCGGCTCTGGAAGAAGAGCATGTTGGCCACGAACGGCACGGGCGCGAGCGCGATGAGGAGCGCGTCGAGCGTGTCTTCTTTCGAGAAGAGCTCGTAGAGCACGCACTGGAAGAAGAGCGCCATGTAGAGCCCGTTAAGCATGAGCAGCGACATGACCAAGAAGTGCCACGCTTTGCGCGAGAACCAGCGCAGCGACACGGCCGCCGGTGCCGCAGTCGGCATGGCGGGTGCGTCGCCCGTCTCAGCGAGCCCTGCCGCATCCCTGTCGTGACCAGCGCCATGGCTGCGGGCACGTCGACGCCGGAGCCTGGCTGCCAGCTGCCGCCCGATCGTCGCGACGAGCTGGAAGCCCGTGTCGTGCTGCGTGAGGTGGGCGCGGCGCCGCGTGCGCTTCTTCAGCCGCTCCGTCTCGCGCACGGCTTCCATAGTCGCGATCGCGTCGGCCACGGACTCTTCGTTCACGGTGCGCGTCTCGTGCTCGGCCACCGCCTTGAGGCACCGGAGCTCCGTCGTGCGGCCAAAGCGCTCGCCGGCGGCCGACAGCAGCTGCTCGACCGCCCACCGCATGTACGCGAGCACGAACACGTGCAGCAGCACCGAGAGCCACGAGAAGACGAGGAACGCGTACACGATCGCCTGGCGTTCCTTGATGTCGTACTCGTCCTGGACGACGCTCGCGAGGCCCGCGAGACCCCACGCGATGGCGAGCAGCACGATCCACGTCGACATTTCGACCTCAATCATGTGCGTGATCTGGTTGTCCTGCGCTTGGCGGAGGTACTTGGAGAACGGGAAGAGCTCGGGGAGGTGGTACGTGCGCAGGAAAAAGTGGCGCAGGATGCGCATGCGGATGAGCTCGGGGAAGTCCGACTCGCGGATGCGCGTCGCCTTTTGCTTCGCCGCCGCGCCTTTGACGAGCGAGAGCGACGAGAAGCGGCTGAAGAACGAGACTTGGTTCGGCTGGGGCGCAGGTGTTGGGGCACTGGCTGTAGCTGCTGGCGCCGTGGTCTTGCGGATAATGTCGAGCAAGTGGTCCGAGCTCACGAGCTCCGCCTTGTCCACCTGCACGTTCTTGCGGCGCAGGAGCAGAAAGACAAAGATCGCTTGCACGATGAGCGCCATGGCGAGGAGAAAGATCATGAGGTCGGCGGCCTGGAACGCGATCATGGGTTTGCCGTACGCGTCCGGGTGCCCGACCTCCTTGTAGATCTTGAGCCCGAGGCCGACGAAGCCGAGGACCATGAGCTCTGCGGTTCATACCACAGACAAATCGCCCGTTGTACACGTCAGCAGTGAGCACAATGAGCTGCGCTTGTGTACGGACCCTTTCTCACCATCACCACCACACAAGACATACACACGCGCACACACACGCACCGCCAAAGACCTTGTTCATCATGTCAAAATACTTTGGGTACCGCGCGAGCTTGTGCTTGAGCAGGTGCAGCGCCTGCTCGAGCAGCGCGACGAACGCGACGAGGACACTCAGGTGCGCCAGCAAGCGCCAGAGCTCCACGTTGTCGCCGACCGTGAAGAGCGAGCCGCTCTTCTTGACGCCCTCGTCGCCGCCCATGAGAAGATCGGATGAAAGCGAAGATCGGGCGTGGGCAGTTGGTCGCGAATGCGAAAGTGCGGGACTCGGAGCGCAGCGCAGAGCGAACCCGAAGTTCAGTGAACCCCAAGATCTATGTGTGGCTGGTCTCACGCAATAACAGGCGAAAAGGCTTCACGATTCAGTAAAACTCCCAGTAAAGGAGTTTATGGATTTTGCGGTGCTGTTGCGGTTTGGTCCTCATGTCATTTCCCCTCGATCCAAGAAATGGTGTGGTTTTGAAAGACCATTTCTTGGACCCACCAAGTCTCTCACACCCTGTTTTCAGCAAGAAGGCACCCCCAACAGTCTGATTGACAATGTAAATGCACATGACCAACAACCTCAAGACCAGCAAGTCGAACAGAGGGCTAGTCCACCTCGCGTACCAATAGGAACATCAACCAGATCAGCAATATTCGCTGGACTTTGACTTCGGCACTTCTCGGTCCAGCTCAGGCGAACTCTGAAGCAACTCGCTCACGCTCACGCTCCTGACCTGAACGATGACGAAACGGACGTGGACGGCGGTCGTGGAACGTGCAGCACATTGTCTGGGTCCTTGCTGTGGCGCAGCGCGAGTCCCGAGATCTCGAACTCGTCCAAGTGCTCCGAGCTGCCGAGGCGGTCGTTTGCCACACTGAGCAGGTCACACGTAACCAGCTGACGAGGCAGCGTGGCGTCGTCCACCACGAGCCGCGCGAGGTGGTGCGCACTGAAGAAGCGCTCGATGTGCGCCTCCCGCCGCTTCCCTCCGAGCTGGACCGCAATGCCGAGGAGCAAGAGCACCACACAGCCAGTGGCCGTGAGAATCGCAGAGAACCGCGGCACCGACAGCTCCGCTTCCACCGACTCGACGTTGCCTGAAAATGCGAGAGTTGCGGCTACGTTCGCTCCTTCCAACGGAAGCGAACGCGTCTCGGACACGACCGCAGCGTTCTGGAACAGCCAGAAGATCGCTGCAGTGTACGCCGGCTGCAGCGAGTCTTCCGAGTACAAGTGTCCGTGTGCGATGCGGTCCAGGAACGTGCCACGCTCAACCTCGCAACGCGAGCCAGTAACAGCGCCGTCCCAGGCGGCAACCCGCCGAAAGTTGCGTGGGAAGACCAGGTCGCTCTTGAGAGCGCCGCCGTCGTCGATCTCCTGGACGTTTGAGCTCACGAGCATAGTGCCCCAACGCTGCGGAGACGACGCAACCGGTGGAGCATACTTCAACGCCGCTGGAAGCTGTGACTTGCCCACAACGAGATGTCGCTGGAGATCGCTCTCGGCTTCGAGCGGGAGCGTGAGTCCCTCGCAGCCTTCGTCTGCTTCGCAGGTGGCGTGAAAGGTGTCAGCGAGGTCCGCCGCTGCCCACAAGAGTCTGCCGACTGTGAGGGTGTAGTGCTTCGTCGGGTTCGATAGCGTCACGAGTTCTGCGGTGTTGTTGTTGTTGAGCGCAACTTCGAGCGCGTCTCCCGTGATGCGCTTCGCGAAGCTGAAGACGAGCACCGAGTCGTTGGACTGCGTGACGCACGCCGACGTTGAGTCCAGTGCGGTACTCCAGTCCACCGCTCCGCTTGTGCTGTCCACGCAAAGCGCGAGTGCCCGCACCTGGCTGCCAAAGTCCACTCTCGCCGCAGACAAGCGCTCGCCCTTGGCGCTGATCACGCAGCCGAGCGCGCTGCACTCTTCTTTCGGGTTGATCTCAAACACTCCGTCGTCGTTTCCGTACTGCACCTCCTGGGTCGTATCGCCACTGGGCTCTAGGGTCACGCGCCGCCGGAGTTCGCTCGGAGCCAAGGGGATGTCCAGAGTGAGGCTCTCGAACGAGACCTGGGCCGACAGCTCGTGCTTCGTAAACGTGAGCTCTGCGTCTTCGATGCGGAAGTTGGCGAAGTGCGGGAACGACGGAGCCGACGCGTTAATGACTGCGTGTAGCTTGTCGTGCATAGCTCTATAGAGCGCAGTATCGCTGTCAGGAACGCTCGTTGGCTGTGGGTCGAACGCAGCCGTGGCAGTGCTGTCGCTCGTCGTCGGGTCCCGGAAGAAGTCGTTCAAGAGGAAGAGCGTCGCAGTGAACAAGCTTTGAGCGGACGCGCGTGTAAGAGGAAGGGATGCTGTGGTTTCGGACAACTCAGACACTCTTTGCGTGAGTGAACCGGCAGTCGATGGTGCAGTTGCGAGTGCGCTTTGGAACCAGTCGCGGGACGTGAATCCGAACTCTACGAGCGCAGGAAGCCGCCGTGGCGACTGGCGAGTGCACTGCGCTTCCCTATCGTTCTGTTGTAGCGCCTGGTGTGGGTGAATTGCGCTTCGGAGAATCGTGTCGACCGACGCCCCAACCTTCGTACTACGTGCTGCACCGTCACCCGCCGCACTCCCATGCGCTCCAAGAGACAGGTCAGCGCTTCGCAGCACTGACCGTACTCGCGGCGCTGTGAGGTGGACGTTAGCGCCGTGGAAGCCGTTGCTGAGCAGCCACACGACCGCATTCGTGGCGAGGAACATGGCCGTCTGCACGCGCCACGAGCGCCGTTTCTGCATGTATGCGCGCGTCACGAAGCACAGCAGCGCGACTGGCACTACGAGCGCCACGCCCACGAGCAGTGGCTTGACAAAAAGCGCCGTCACAGCGCCGACGTAAAAGTTGTAATCGTCAATGGCTCGTTCGCGCCTCGCGAACTCGTCGCCAATCGCGTCCCCCTCGAAGCGCGCGACCACGACACCGCGGGAGAAGACGAGCATGAGCGCACAGGTGGTCCCGGCAAAGAGCAGCGTGCCGAGCAGCACGCGCTCCTTGCGGACGTGCACGAGAACGGGCAGCGGGTTGCTGGCAGAGGTCGGCGGCAGGGCTACATCGGCATCACCGCTATGGCGCTCTCGGTGCGCTCGGGGGTCGTACGTAAGGTTGGCGCCAAAGCCGGCGCCGCTGGCGCTGCTCTTGCTGCTGCCGCGGCTGTGGTGCGCGGAGGGCGAGACGGCGATGCTGGAGAACGCCAGCGGCGACGACATCTCGCTGTAGGTCGGTGAGTAGCGAGCTATTATGTCACGTGCACGGCGCTAGAAGCGCAGTCAGGTGGTTTGTGGTGGACGCGTAGGGACGTGGAATGGGAGAAGCCCACGTCTGTGGAGCAGCTGGAGGACGCGACTGGTCCAGTAGAGAGCGTGCGTGGTCGACAGCTGCGCGCAGTGCATTATTGGCAGAGGGGGCAGCCTGCCGCCTGGGTTCTACGTTTTTCAATCAGATTGAAGCTGAGCAGTTCTGAAGCTGTACTACTGTACTATTGTACTACTGTACTACTGTAGAAAGGAGTACAGTACCCTTACATACTTCGAGTAAGTTGAACCCCATGGGCGGAACATGTTCAGCTCACACCTATCGTTCCTACCACCACAACCACCACCACCACTACAGGACCACCACAGTGATGGCACCACTACGGTGTGCTAAGTAGCACACCACTTTTCTCCTACTGTTCCAACGTAGACATCTTATCCGAGCAGCTGCGCATTAAAGCGGGCCGGCTTCTCTTGCTCCGGACTCGAGTCGGCCAGTACGAACATCCCGCCCTTCTGTCCTCACACATACACGCCAGAACACATACAAACACAACACAACAGAAACAAACATAAGAAAGAGGTCCCCAGACGCGTTCGTCAACACCCAAGCGCTCTCTTTTGATCGATCGTCTCGCAGCTCCCGAGTGAGGAGCACAACAGACAATACAACGCAATAGACTGTGGTCGCGACAGCGGCGCCTCATCATACCTCTGCCGGCGGCGATGAGATGCGGCGCGCGTCCTCCGGGTCGCTCGAGAGCCCTTGGTAGTCGGGCTCGAGCGGCGCACGCTCCGCCATGGCCGGCTGCTTGTACACGTCCTCGAGGATCTTCCCAAGGTCCCCGACCTGGTGCGCGCGCCGAGAGTCAATGAGCACGCACTCGTCCAGCGGCAGGTTGAGGGCCGTGCGCGGGTAGCGCGAGCTCACAAAGAGGTGGAAGAGCGCGGTGAGGAACGGCAGCGCAAGCGCGAACGCCGCTGGCAACGGCACCTCCTTGGTACCCAGCAGCGTCGCGATGATCACCTGCGAGAAGATGAGCGCGCCGATGCAGAAGCGGTAGAGCGACGGGAAGTACGCGCCGTCGCTGTTGGGCGACGGGTCGTACACGCAGAGCACGCCCCAGCGGATGACGATATCCGAGAGGAAGAGGTACGCGAACGCAAAGTAGCACAGGATCGGCGCGACGCTGCAGAACACGAGCGTGAGGATGAGCACCGTGTAGTACTGCGAGATGCCGTCCGTGGCCGCAAAGTCGCCCGGGCTCGACAGCGGCGTGAGTCCGAACCACGGCGACTCGCGCTCGCGCGGCGTTAGCTTCGGCGCAAACACGCGGTAGATGTACGCCTTGATGATCGGAGTCACGCGCAGGAACTCGAGCGTGAGGTTCAGGAACGTCTGCACGATCAGGAGCGTCACGAAGAACGCCGACTGCTGCGGAATCGCTGTGCTCACTTTCTTGAGCATCGCGCTGAGGTCCTTGATGTCTTCGCCCTCTTTCGCTTGGCCCATGACCGTGTCAATGAGCGTGCCGCCAATGATCGGGAGGAGGAACACCAAGAACACTTGGTACGCCACGAGCTTGTTGAGGACCGACGTCGCCACCTGCGACTTGGTCGCGTGGCCTTCGCGTGTCGACAGGATGCCAAAGATGATGGGTGCGAGCGCGCTCATGACCGAGAGCATGACTGGCGAGAGCTGTGCGAGCACCGAGCCGAGCCACGGGTGGTCCTCGACCACGCCCGCGAGCCACGGCCAATTCTCACTCATCGAGTCGATCTTCGAGAGCGACACGACGAAACTTGTCGGGATGATCCAGAAGAGGATGATTGCGCACGTGAGCGCGACGGAGACAAAGTGCCACGTCGACTTCTGGTTGTACGACACGCCAATGTTCGCCCAGACGACGTCGTCCACGTGCGGCGCGGCCTCGATCTGCATCTTGGTCGGGTCCGAGCTCTGGAGCACCTGCTGCGCGGCCTGGGCGGCTCGGAGGCTGTTGAACGTGACAAAGCCAGCGCCACGCATGATGCCTGTGCTCTTGACGCCTTTGCGCTCGTGGCGCAGGCCCTTAATGTACGCCGACTCGGCCATCTTCGCCTCGTCGACCTCCGCGGACTGGAGCCCCGGGGCCAACCGGTCGTCCACCGACCGCCTGTACTGGTAGTTCCCCTCGCCGTCCGTGCTCGCTTCGAGCATCTGCGCCGCGAGCGCCGCCTGGTTGCGCAGAATCACGCGCACCTCCATCTCCACAGCGTCGTTCAGGCTCTTGAGTTGCCCTTGGTACAGCTCGATCGCGTCCACCTTGTCGCTCAAGAGCCGCACGCTCGTGAGCACGCGGTCGCCCGTCTTGGCGCTCAGCGCGAGCGCGTGCTCGAGTTGGTTGCGCACTTTAACGCGCTCGTCCACGAGCTTCTCGAGGTCGCCGCACTCGAGCGCGACGTACACGTGCAGCACTTGGCGCGGGAAGAGGAGGTTGAGGTAGTTGCGCAGCGTCTGCTGCGTCGAGAGGTGCTTCGGGAGCCCGTTGAGCACGACCGAGTACTGCTGCACCGACTTGCGGCCCATGAACTCGTGGCGGCGGCGCACGAACTCCTGGAACTCGCGCAGCAACAGGAAGCACGTCCACGCAGTGACGGCGTAGAGCGTGCCGACAGTGAACCAGAACCGCCACGGCTCGTCGCTGCTCAGACTCGAGAGCGTCATGCGGTAGAGCGTGTCGGTGCCCGACTTGCCAGCCACGTAGTAGATGGGGAAGAGCGCGGCAGAGAAGAGGATCGCGAGCGCGGCGACTTTTTGGCAGAGGCGTAGGAAGCGCAGGAAGAAGAGCGTGTCGAGCCCACAATGCTGGAATATCGCGTCGTCACTCGTGTTGTAGAGCGGCCAGACCCAGCGCAGCGGCGCCAGCTGCCGCCGCGTCTGCTCCACAGCAGGGCACGACGTCTCGCCCGACCGCTCGCGGCAGTAGTAGGCGTCTCCTAGCTTACGGCGCGCCACCTCGAAGACTGCGAGCCCCACGAGCGCCACGACGCCGTAGGTGCGCAGCCCATTGATAATCGTCTCTGAGGGCTTGAAGTCCTCATCAGCAGGGGGGTCGACGCCGGCGTCCGAGAGTTCGGACATTGTACAAGACGCACGCTCGCTGCTGCAGCTGCTGGTAGTGGTGGCTTTGAGAGGAGCTTGCTCGAGTTCTCGAGCGGCTTGTGAGGCGGCGTGCGAGTTGGAGAGTGGTGAGGACGCGGTGGTGCACACTCCGTGTAAATTTAAGTCGCGAGCCAGAGTGTCTCTTGGGTTTAGCGTGCGATTTTCATCTTGAGCGAAGAATGGTAAAGTTTGCGACCGTTAACAAAGACTTTGATCGCTATCAAACTATAGAAGAGTCCTCATCTCTTTCCTTGGAAGATGTGTAAGAAACACAGAGTGAATAAACCAGGTTGCGCTGAACACTTCGTCGATCAACAGCAGCCAACAAGCCTCGATCCTGGTTGCATGTCCAGCAGCAAGCGCTCTCTGCGTTCGCTGAACTGGACACGCAAGACAAAGCCATCCATGCGAGTCCAAAGGCGTGTGTGCAATGGAGATCGCTTTGAGCTGCGCACGGCCCAAGACCCAATCGACAGACCCGAGTCTGCAACTTCAAGCTGTCCAAGGACTTGTGTCCCATGTTAGTTGGTTGGCCCTCTGTAGCACCGCCATGTTTGAGTGGAGCAGAAGAACACCTACACAATCGAGCGATGCAACCAGCAAGGTACAGTACTACGTACTGGTATTCCACTGTGGCAGGACTGGCAGGATCATGGTGATCCGATCACCACGATTGCTTGACCACCGCCGTAGCCACTTCTCTGAGGACACTGAAGCCTTCCGCTGCGAGGGTCAGGAATACAGGGCAATGGGAAGCATTACCATGTAATGAACGTGTCTTAGAGCGTCTCCAATGCAACACGAAGAAGGCGAAGGCAATAGGAAGACC
>JAASGD010000370.1:0-24600 GCA_023334115.1 Globisporangium megalacanthum
CAAGCGACGCATTCACAAGAGGAGCTACCCCGACACGAAAGAAACAACTTGAAGCGCCGCGACGACTGGCGTCAATTCGACAATCAGGTTCTGGCGGATCTCCGAATGGACATGGCTACATTATAAATAGAAAAGAGTCGAGTGGCGTTCTGATACCCCAGAACTCCGGTCAGGTGGCGAGGATACCGAAAGATCGGCTTCCTCTGAAAAATTCAACGCCGTCCTCAAGGTCCACGCGTGTGCGTCTCGTTCTCGCTCTCACATTCAAATCTGCCAGACCACCACAGCAGCAGCACCCTCCGCCAACTAGCCAGTCTTCCAGCAGCCATCATGTTGGTTATCTCCGAGTACGTCCCGGTCGGGCTCCGCGGCCTCGCCGTCTTCTTCTCAATCATTGCCGCCTCAATCGCGAACCCTGGACACGCTAAGTCGTGCACGTACGGGACCGAAACGTACAACTCGACGAGCCAAATCAACTTCCTCGTCGCAACGAGCGTGCTCGTGGTCCTATGCGTGTCGGCGCGCATCGCAGTGTTCGACGTCAAGAAGCACCGACTCCCGGCGCTCCCAGCACAGCTGGCGTTTGAGGCCGTGTTCCTTCTCTTTACGTTTGCAGCGGCGGTCGCGGTCGCGGTCTCGCCAGTCGGTAGCTCGATCTGCACGGGCGGCAACGAGCTCAAGGAGATCGTGCAAGAGGCGTGCGACATTAGCTGTTCGCGTGTGCTCGGCGCGGTCGCGACGACGTTCCTCACGTTTGTCTGCCTCCTGCTCTCGGGTCTCTTTACGGCAAACGTGATCGAGACAACGTCTGCGGCTTCGACAGCTGCCCGCGCTGCTGCCGACCTTGCGTTCGCGGACTCGGGCACGCCGCGCACGCGCAAGATGCAGTCGAAGCAGCAGCAGAAGCAGCAGAGCGCAGCGGACGCAGCGCTCGGCCGGGTGTGAGCTCTGCCGTTGCAGTCGCAGCTTCTGAAGGAGTTTCTATTTCGATTGCGGGGTTTCTATCCGCACTTCCGCAATGACAAGTTGCTTTCGTTTGCTCGAATCAGGTTGAAGTTTGGTGGACTGTGGTGGACGACTTAAGTGCGATTTTGGATCGAGTCAGACTGGAGTTGGTCACGCGACTTGGTTCGGACCGCGGGAGGCACACCGAACTCTGATAAGCTCTCGTGTGTCCTCTGTTGTCGCTACACTTGAACGGCTCGGCTCGTGGGCGATGCCTGTTAGAAACACGACCATAGTCACTTGGAGCGCTTGCTTTCGTTACGGGCGAGATGATTGTGCCCACTTCCGAGTACTTGCCTGCACGAATGAAAATGCGTTTGTTGGTGGCTTGCCTTCAGTTAGCTGCACGCTTTGTGCCGGCTTTTCCAGAGCACAATCTGCGTTTACGCCATGTTTTGTTAAACCACGTCCTCACGGCGTTTCTCCGTACAAGTACGATTCGACAATTCAATACGCTTTCCGAGAGATAACTCGGACGAGGCTCCGCTCCTCGCCACGTTTTGCACGAAACACGGTGCATCGTTTGAAAAGGTCCAGTTACAAAAACAACCTGAACTGTCTTTCGCGCAGTTTCAAGCAAAGCCTCTCGTGCTCTTCTTGGCTTTGGGAACGCAAAGCGGACGCCCACACGCTCCACCAAACGAACGCCGCCTGTCGGGTGTTCTGCCGAGCGCACGCGCGTGTCTCTCTCTGCCTCTCTCTCGAGCGAGTGCATGCCGCCCACTGTCGACTCGCTTGCCTCACGACCCATAGCTGCGAGCAATGCATGGTGCGCACTCGGACGACCCACTCAAGAAGAGCTGGAGCTTCATCTCCGAGGACTCGTTCTCCGCCGCTGCGGCCCCAAACGTGCCGCTCGACCCGCTCCAGTGGGAAGAGTACCCCGACTCGGACGACGACATTGACGTCCTCGGTGGCCTCGACCTCGCATTCGAACTCCAGCGTCTCCAACAACAACAGGAACTCCAGCAACAACAACAACGCCACAGCTCAGACCCAAAGAAGCACCAGCGCAAGCGGACCGTGACGTTCCAAGACGGCATCCCCGTCGTCTCCCGCAAGAGCAGTCTCCCTGAGCCGATCCAGCTGCTCGAGCGGCCGCCGTCGTCCCGTCGCGCGCGCTCGACCAGCGGACTCCACCCCACAGTCTTCAACCACACGCTGTACGGGAGCCTCCGTGCCGGCCCTGCCGTCGCGCTCTTCTCCCGCGACTACTGCGGCCTCGCGGTCTCAGCTGCTGCTGCGGGCTTCATGGTCCCGTTCCTCGAACGGTGCTTCCACCCGCTCTTATGCGCGTACTTGGGCTTGGACACGGCCCAGTCCGACGCGACGTTCCGGTTCCTCCTCCTCCCTGGCGTCGCGAGCTTCTTCATTGGCGTCCTCTCCGACTTCTTCCCACTCTGGAACCTCCACCGGAAAGCGTACATTGTACTCGGCTGGGGCCTCGCGTACGCTGCGCTCATGGCGCTCGTCGCGATCGCTCTCTTTGACTTTGAACGCGTCCCGCCGGCGTTTGCGTTCACGCGCTTCTACGGTGGCACCGTGTACGTGCTGCTGCTCATGGGCACGAGCTTGGGCGTCACGGTCGCGTCTGTCGCGTCGTTTGCGTTCCTAGTCGAGCTCTCGCAGCGCGAGCCGATCCACGAACGCGGCGTCCTCGTGCTCTCGTTCGTCGTGACGCGCGAGTGTGCGACGCTCGTTGCGAGCATCGCAGCGTCCCAGGCCATGCGAGCGGATGACGAGAGTCCCGTGCCCATGAAAGTCTTGCTGCTCGTGCTCGCGCTCGTTGCGCTCGTCCCGATCCCAGCGGTGCTCTTCCGGCTTGAAGAAGACCGGCGGCAGCTCAAAGTCGACTCCGTGGACCGGCACTCGCTCTCGTCCCAGCTCTGGCGGATCTTGCAGCAAGAAGCCGTGTGGCGTATCGTGCTCTTCATCTGCTTTACGTTCTTCCTCGGGGGCTTCGAGTTTGCGTTCGCGACGACGACAGTCGAGACGTGGGCCGACGTGGACGCGGACTTGGCGCGCATTGCCGAGATTCCGTTCCAGACCATGGTCATCCTCGCCCTCGTGACGTTCCGGTACATGCTGCTCAACTACAGCTGGGTCCGCGTTTCGGCCGTCGCGCTCGTGGTCTCAGTCGCAGTCGACGCGGCCGCGTCGCTCCCAGTCGTGTACGCGTCCGTGCGGGACGCGTGGTACTACGTGCTCATGCACTCGCTCTCGGGTCTCATGGCCGGTGCGACGATCATTGTCACGACGCTCCCGCTCGTGGAGATCACAGAGAACGGCATTGAAGGCGCGACGACCGGTCTCGTCGCGTCGTACCACGTGCTCATCTCCGTCGTCCTCCTCTCGGTCTCGGACTGGATCAGCGCGAGCCGGTTCGTCGCCACGAACTTTGCGCCAGAAGTCGTCGCCGCGGACGCGCGCCGGACGCGGAACGAGACGGCCGAGTTCCTGCTGCTCAACTATGCGATCAACTTGTTGGCGCTCGTGCCGATCTTGTACCTGCTGCCGCGCCAGAAGCTCGACGCCCAGCAGATGCGCACGTACGGCGGCTTTAGCAAGTCTGCGGGTGTTGCGATCGCGCTGCTCTTTGTCGTGCTCTTGGGCTTCACAGCGGTCGTGAACATCCTCGCGCTGACGCACAAACTCGGCTGAGCATCATCGTCTTGGAGTCGAATTAGGATAGAAAGAGAGAGAGAGTTAGAGAGAGAGTGAGGAGGTGCGTGTGTGTGTATGTGAGTGTATCTCGTCCTAGTCCTCGCTGAGACGTGGCGAACGTAAGTATGAATCGGAGGACTCTGCAGTACCGTATGTGCTGCGAGAAGCAGTGGCAGCTGAGCCAACAGGGAGTGCATGGAGAGAGAACGTTGTGTTAGCAGTTGGGGACTGGGACTTCATACTGTAGAATGGCTACAAAACCCACCGAAACGAATGATGCGCATCAAAATCTCCCAGGACATTTTCGCACTCAAGTGCGACTGGAGACGTCCAATGAGCAGCTCCGATGCTCTTGGCACCTGTACGCGCATGTGTCCGCGTGACGAAGTACTCGAGCGCCGACGCACGAGGGAAATCAGCCGCTTCGAGCGTCCGCCACCGTCTTCTACATCAAACGGAGGTGCGTCCACGTCGTCCCACAGCTTCAGCGCACGACGTGATCTCGATGGTCGGATCCACTGACCCTCGTCGTCCTTGTGCTCCTCCTTCGCTAGACGACTTCAGCCTGGCGGTGAAGAAGTACCGGCGGGCGGCGGCAGGGAAGGGCGAGCTAAACCGCTCGGAGGTGCACAGCTGGGACTGGTGACGGTCGTGGTGGTTGGCTGCTGGTGGTGAGACGCTCGCTCACTCTGTCTCGTGCAGCTCCGACCGCCCAAAGTGCTGCTCGAGACTCTGCAGCACTTGTTTGCGCGCGTGCTCCCGTGGCGCGGGTGTGGCTTTGACTGGCTCGGCACCGACGCGTCTGTGGCCATCAGTGAGGAAGCAGCGCCTGTGGCACCGGAGCGCGAGCAAGCGGACTTCCTCGCGCTCTACCACTTTGTGAGCGACCGTGTCCGGAGTGTGCGCAAAGACCTGACTGTCCAGGTACGCACAAGCCGCTGTCTATGCGGAGCTTCATTACGCTGCCAGAGAACGGATCGTGCACTCACTATAGCGCACACATAACCAGCGCATCGACGACGCGTCGGCGATCGACGTCCTCGAGCAGAGCGCGCGGTTCCACCTCCTCGCTGGCCTTCGGGCGAGTCAGCTGCTGTCGCTAACCCAGCGACGCGAAGGCGACTGGAGCGAAACGCTCAACGAGCAGCAGCTCGCGTCTGCACTCGCGCAGCTGCACGAACTGTACCGGAAGCACGGAGCGATGGCGGACAGCAGCGCACGAGTGTCCGCCGGCGAGTTCGTCGCGTACGACGTCCTGCTCCACATCGACGACCCGCGTGCAGTGAGGTCTGTAGGCTCTGTCGTGAGTGCATGTAGCAGCTCGGCTCCGTCTCACACTGTGGATCTGCGCTGGTAGCTTCATGCTTGTCAAGGTCCCACGCGACGTTCGGCGCTCCGTGCCAGTGAAACAAGCGCTCGCGCTGTTCGTCGCGCTGCAAACGCAGGACTTTCACGGCTTCTTGCGGCGCTTCGAGTGCGCGACAGTGCTCGAGAAGAGTCTCGTGCTCAAGCATCTCCCAACCGTGTGGCGGACGGCAGTCCAGGCGATGAACAAGGCGTTCGGGAAGCTCGACAAGTTCTCGCTCGAGGAGGTTGCCGAGTGGCTGCGTCTCGGCGAAGTTGACGCTGCCCGCGAGCTCTGTCGCGCCATGGAGCTTCCTATCGAGATTCAGGTACCCGTGGCGACAACGACAGCAAGTGCGCTGGTGCCGCCTGACAGCTGGGAGCACGCGACCGAGCAGCTGCTGCTGCAGTCGCCTGGGCCAGTCCCGACCGAGTTTGTTCGCTTCAAGGTGGCGCCTTTGCGGGTGGCCGACATGGACGACGCCACCAAGCAGCAATTTGTGGCGGCCGCCGCCCAGCGGATTCACCGCGACGAGCTCATGGGCTGCGTCACTGCGAGCGACGTGGTCCTGACTGGCGCCAGCTGAGGCGACAGCGAGTGAGAGTGGGAGAGAGAAGAGAGCCTAAAGCCTAAGCTGTCGTTTTATTGTTGCTGTCGTCATGCGACACGTGTCGGTCGTTCATCTGTTCACCTGATTGGTTGCTTGTGACCTGTCGCCTGCGTCGCTGTCCGCTCTCCGACCACACGACGGTCCCTCTACGTCCACCCTCTCACTCACGTACTACACCTTGGACTTCTTCTTGGGCGGCGGGAGGCTGTCGAGTGCGTCAAAACTGAGCTCCACCTTGGTGTCTTGGAGGTTGTCGAGGTCCTGGTACGACTTCGTCACTTGGCGCGGGTCCACGGGCAGGTCGCTCTCAGGCACGCGGCTCACAGACCGCGGTGGCGACCGTGCTGGCGGCGGCGGTCGGCTATCGCGGGACGGACCACGACTGCGGTACCCCCCTCCACCACCCCCGTCATTGCGGAACCCACGTGGCGGGCCGCCATTGTACGGACGACCGCCACCGCCACCGCCACCACGGTGCTGGTAGCTGTTGTTACCACCCCGTCCGCCGCCCAGCACGGGGTTGTGGCCGCCCGAGAGCGTGTTCGTCGTCTCGATCGGCGGCAGCGGCCGGTTCGGGTCTTCTCGGTACTGCTCCCACATGTAGCTCTCGCCGACTTCCGCGATCTTGTCGACCACGAGCTCCGGGTGCTTGTTCCGGATGTGCTTCTTCACAAAGTCGGCGGCTTTAAAGAGTTTGGTGCAGAGCCGGCAGCGGTGCTTGCCGTCGTCACCAGTCTTCTCGCAGTAATTTGCGTACGTGCTCTCCAGCGCCGCTTCTTCACGGGCCTCAATCTCATCGACCAGTGCCTGTGCCTTTGCCCGTGCGGCGTCCAGCGCCGCGGGCTCGAGCTCTTTCAGATACGCCTGCACCTTCTCGTCCAACGACGCCGCCCAGCCGCCAGTAGCGGTCGCTGCTGTGTCGTCGTCGCCTTCAGCAGCAGCCACAGCAGCCGCCGCCGCCTCCAAGTCCCGCGCCGACGCCTCCGGGCGACAGAAGAGCGCAGGGTGCGCGTGCATAATGTCGCCCATGTCGAGGCACTGCGTCGCGGCGTAATAAATATAGTGGTGCACGCGTCGAAGGTACGCGATGACGACGTCGAGCTGGTGCTTGGGCGTCGGGTACGCAGCAACGACGTCGTCGTGCGCAAGCAGCGCGTCGATTCCAAAGCGCTGACGGTCCGCGTCTCGCGTAAACACGCGTGCGTCCAGTGCTTGGGCAAGTGCGCGTGCTTGGTTCAAGTCGACGGTTAGTCGCTCGGGGACGGACAAGTACGACGGCGTCTTGAGTGGCGCGCGCGAGCGGTGTTGCGAGACCTGGTTGAGAAAAAGTGACACGTACGTCTCGAATGAGTGACATGACCATCACTCACTGGCGAGAGGAGGGGACACGGACCTGGAGACGGAACGGCGCGAACGTGTCGGCGTCCTGCACAAATGTGTTGTGGATCTTAGGCAGCGCTTCGGCGGCGGCCTCGGCGGTCTCGTACACAATGTACGCAGTGCGATCGAAATCGAACGCGCTCTTCTTGACCGGGTCTGAGAGGTACAGTTGCTGGAAATTCCCGCCCTGTTTAATTTAATACACGTGTCCACCAGTACCGTGAGTGCGCTGTTACAGCCACCAATACAAATACCGGTATACCGGTACCACCTACCGCTTTCTTGATCGACTCGCCGAGGATCGACTCGCTCAGGGACGACACAGGACAGGCGCAGGGGATGCGGCGGATGTACAGGATCCGCGCGCTGTCTTCCAAGTCGTTCGCAAAGTCGCGACTCGGCGGCTGCGCGTGCTCGTCAAAACAAATGGTCGCAACGCCAGCGCGGACGCGTTCGCCAAAGAGCTTCGCTTCCGTCGCTTGCTTCCCCCGCTTCTGCGCGTCGAGGCGGTGGCGGATCGCAGGCGAGTAGCGCTCTTGGAGCCACTCTTCTTTCTTGTGGTCTTCAAAGAACGCGCGCATGAGCCGCTGCACATACTTTTTCTTGTACTCTTCGTACCTAGTTGGAGAGAAGCGTACTTATTAGCACTCATTGCATGGCTTGGCTTGGCTAGACGCACTTAAGCGAGAGTGGATGGATGATACGCAACCTACCGCTGCTGGTACGTCTCGGGCGTCGCATTCTCGTCCTGGCGCATCATAAACACCTTGTACGAGTCCATGGGTTCGATCGCGTGCGTCGCTTTGTGGTGCTCTTTCGGTGGCGCCGGCTCGTCGTAGCGCTCCCACTCGCCCGACGGACGGTGCGGACGCCGTGGGTCGCCTCGGGGCGCACTGCGACTGCGGCTGCGCTGTGGCGGGCGCGGGCCACGGAACCGGTCGTAGCCACCGCGACTTTCGCTTCGTGGGCTGTGGAAGGATTCGACATTGAGCATACAAACCGTAACACAAGACCAACGCAAGGAAAAACGTACCGGCCACGAAAATCCGGCCCGTCAAAGCGCGGCTGGTGAAAGTCTGGCGGCGGCGGCTGCCCGTAGAAGCCGCCAGGGGCCGGCGGCGGGGCACGGAAGCCGCCGTGGAACGAGTGGCCGTAGGCGTCGCCGTCCTGCAGACAAGCGAGCGTGACGAAAGCGAGGAGGGTGAGTGGACTTGGGTCGGGGCGCCAGTCGCAACAAGAGACAGAGGAGGCGATTGCGATTGCGGAGGCGGACGGGACGTGCGTGGGGTCGCACCATGTGACAGGGGGGATACGGAAGAGCACTAAGTACGGTAGCTTGTGGTGGTCGGCGGCGTGTTGCGAAGTGAGCGGCGCTTTTGAACGGGTGGCGCCAAAAAGGGCTAGTGATGAAAATCAGTTGATCGGGTAAGTCACCTGGGTTTCTTCACAGTAGATATCCCCTGCTTTCGTCACTGCCATGACAGGGTCGGATCTGAATCAACGTGTATTTTGCATGCACTTGGTCGTGACGACACCAGCAAGTGGGTCGGCAGAACGAAAGAGTCGCTGGACCAATCAGAAGGAACTCGCTGCTGCGTTCGCTTGATCACGTGCCGCGGACAAACGTCACGTACGTCTATGGTACAGAATACACCACAAATGAGGTGGTCTGTCGTCAGTACTCAGGTGTCCTCCTCATTCTCACAATTTCTCAAAACAAGGTAGAGACGCACCACGTAAACGAGGAATAACGCGACGAGCCACTTGGTGGCCCACGACGCCAGCTGACGGACCGTGCCGTCGATGCTGCGGACAATCTAAAAACCAAAAACCCATACGCAATCACCCAAGTGTCAGTCAGTCACCAGCTAATAAATAGGACGATCCACCGCCCCAGTGGACTTGACCTGGTTGTTCATTTCAAAGCACCGGAGCGACTCCACGAGCAGCTGCTGGCGCGTCACCGCGTCGCACTCGACGGCGTTCACTGCGTCCTTCAGCGAACTGCGAAGTGCCTAGTACGTCATACTCAGCCACAGTCAGTCCCTCCATCCATGCGATGATGATGATCCACCTCTCAACTGGACGCACCATTTTGCTCTTGGAGCCAAAGTCAAAGACGTGGAGGCCTTCGCCTGCAGGCGGCTCAAAGCTCTTCTTCACAAACTTGCGCACGAGCTGCCCGCCTGCCAGCAGCGCAGTGTACATGTGGTAAAAGTACGAGAGCAGCAGCGTCGGGTTCTAGGCCCAATAGACCCCACCACACACACGTCAGCAAGGGCAGCGAGTGGGTACAGTAGTTACCACCAGCAATAACCACATACCGTCTTCTCCAGCTCTTTCAAGTGCCTGCCACACACACGCTATCCATGAGCCTTTCCGACTTCTAGAGTCATCTACGATAGTAGTACGCACTTGACGTAGGCCTCCGCTGCGACGGTCGGTTTGTACTTGTCGCTCCAGTCGTCACCGAGGTAGAACTGGAGGTCCTTTGCGATCATGTCGGCCTACGTAATCGAGTGACCCGACCACCAGAGTTTAGTTGAGCAAACACGTGACGACGTCGACTTGTTTACGCAAGCTCCTGCGTCGCACGTACCCGCGCAAACTCTGGCAGCAGCTCGTAGAGTCCGCGCAGACTCTCGTGCGTCTTGCACGCTTCGAGCGACTGCTCCAGCTGCACGTAGACAACGTCTGAGTGATGGTGGTGGCGCTCGTATGTGAGTGAGTGCATGTGGGATTCCAACAGGGACCAGCCACAGCAGGAGAGGGCGTGGACGCACAGAAGAGCAGGAGCGAGCGGCCGTAGAGTTCGCTGCTGGTGAGCGCAATCAGCAGCTTCACGCTCACGAGTCTACGCCATTCCAGTCGGTTTCCAAGACGCACAACGTGTCAGAAGCACGCGAGTGTGCGCACAGGACCGCGCGAAGGAAGTGAAAAATGCCACCGACCTGTTGGACATTGTGTGCGCCTGGCGCGTAGCAGTGCGCATGTCGTCCGTGAGCGCCGCCGCCATCGTAGAGCGAGTACTCGTGTGGTCTTCGGGAGTGGGGTCTTGATGTGAGAGCGTTCAGAGGAATGAGAGATCTCAATGCATGTACTTGCTATTTTGATCCTGTGTATCATGATTTCATTCAGCTACTTATGCAAGAAGTGTCTTTTCAAGTATAGTAATTAGTCCTTCATAATTGCAGATAAAGTCAAGTCATCTCGCTGATAGACAAGTCAAGAATTGAGCCACGCACATGAGCTCCTCCACAACGCCAGCACCACAAGAGGACGAATGGGAGCAGCAGCTTGATGGCGACGACCGCAAGCTCCTGCTCGAGGAGCGGTCGTGCATCTTTGAGACGCGCGTCGAAAGCGCTGCCCAGTGTCGTGACCGCGGCTCCCAAGCGTTCAAAGCAGCGGACGTGGCCCGCGCTGTGCGCTGGTACGACCGCGCGATCTACCACGTGGACTTTGACGAGGGCACGTGGCACTTTGAGGTGCGCACCCTGTCTTTTCCCACGTTCGGTGAGGTCGCGTGCTGACATGCCGCTCGCTCTGGTACTGTAGTTCCTCGACAAGCACCGGGACGCTGTGAACGACGTCCGGCTGCCCGTGTACCTGAACTTGGCAGCGTGCTACCTCCACGAATCGGCTGTTGATCCCGCGAAAGCGGTCGAGAATGCAGAGCTCGCCCTCGCGATCGACCCACAGAACACCAAGGCGTTGTATCGCGGCGGCAAAGCGCACTTACTGCGGGACGACGTGGACGCGGCACGGACGAAGCTCACGCTCGCTGCGAAGCAGCAGCCGAACGACCGGAGCATCCGGGAAGCGCTCGCGACGCTCAAAGTGCGGGTCGCTGAGCAGAAGAGCAAAGAGAAGGAGACGTGGGGCGGCCGGCTCGCGTCCGCGTCCACTGTGAAGAAACCAACGGACTTGGAAGGCGAGAAGGAGGAGGAGGAAGAGTCCACCAGCAGCAGTCGCCACAAGGCGTCGAACGCTACGTTCTGGCTCGTGGCGCTCCTCATCGTGGCTCTCGCTGCTCTCGCGGGCGTTTTCTTCACCAGCTAGGCGAGAGCCGACAGATCCACTGTCGTTAGCTTACTCAGCGTGTCTCCTGCATACAGGAGTCCATGGTGTAGTGGGTGTTGTGTGGGTACTGAGTGGTGGACTCGCAACTGTCTCTGTCTCTCTCTCGCTCCACTTCCTCTCACGCGTACTCGAAGAGCTTGACGCTGTGCATGTACTTGTCGTCACACTCGCGATGCGCTCGCCTGCATCGAAGCCATACACATACACAGTCGCTGTCTATCGTCAGTGATTAGTAGGACTGTAGGACCTACAGCCCTCACGACGGACCAGTACGTGTAGTAGCCGTTGCTCTTCACGCGCGTGCATCGAATGGACCCGTTCTCCCACCGCTCGGGCTGGCCGTACGTCTCCATGTACTCCTTCAGATCTCGCCACCCAGCTTGCTGGACACGGAACGCTGCTCCCCCACGCGTGTCAACCCTCTCCATACCGGTATTTACAAAGACACATGGAAGGTGGGCCCATAGACAGCATCACGGACCTTCCTCCACCTGTGGCGACCACTCTTTTGGACGGACGCACTTGACTGCTTTCGTGCTCGTGATGATGGGAATGTACTGGGGACTCGTCTCGGGGTCGTAGTTGGCGTCCATCTTGAACTGCGCGTGGAGACTGCGACTGGAGCTGCCCTGTCGACTCGTCCCGCGGGACGCCAGCGTGCTGCGCTTCGCACTCGCGGCGCTCACTGTCAGCATCAGTGGCGTTCAGTGTGTTCGTTCGTTCGTCTCCAGGACGGATGGATCGATCTCTAATATACAACTTGGTTAGCAAGTCGTTACGGTTTTTTTCTCTTCAACGTCGATACCGGTATTACCGTCCCCGACAACCAGTACGACAGGAACTATAACCCGTCAGCATCTTCCGATCTTCCAGCTTCCACTGCAGCCGCCGCTGTCGCCTCTTCCCCGACAGTGTGTGCGTCGCCAGTGTGGATGTCGGGATTATTACCGCTGGTATCGTCATCACCGTCGCTGTCGCGGCTGTCGGCACTGTCGGCACTGTCGCTCGAAGCGTCCGACGCTTCATCCACAACGTAGCTGCTCCGCTTCGCCCGCAGCTTCTGGCCCTTGCGTCCAGACGCACGGTTCCGAACGCGCATGGGCCGTTGAAAGATCGTTGGCAGCGACGCGACTGCCTCCTGCTTCTCCTTCATGTACTTGTCGTACGCTTCTGGTGCGAGCCAGCGCCAGCGCTTCGCGACCTGGTTGTCGCTCCGGTTCCCAAACTCCGCCGCGATGCGGGCCCAGAGTCCAGGACAGTTCCACCCGAGCTCATCGACAAGCCGCAGGAGCTTCGCGTCGTCCAGCGGCTTCCACGACGTGAACGAGACCTCGGAATTGAGCGAGTTGAGGAACCGTTCGCGCAGCGACGGCTGCAGCCGCCCTGGCACGTGGTGGCTCACGTCCGTCCACGCGGCGGTCTCTTTCCGGAACGGCGCTGTCTTGTCGTGGTACGCGTACATGGCCAAGAGCATGCGCCGGTCTTCCACGACCGAGAACTTGCCGTGTTTGACCAGCGGCGAGAGTGTGAGCTGCCAGCGGTGCCGAATCTGCTCGGGGACGCGGCCGTCCATGAGGTCAGCAATGATACTCCAGCGGTCGCCAAACACTGCGACTGCTTGGCGAATCATCGCGTCTTCTTCCGGCGTGAAGCTGCTGTGGACGTTCGTGGCACAGAGCTTGGACTGGTACCGTGTGAGACAGTGGACGGGCGGCCGCCCAGGCACGGGCATCCGGCGGGCAATCTCCTCCCAGTGGTTCACAAGCGCCGGGTCGACTTCGCCGCTCGCGAGCGCTCGTAACGCTGCGTCTTCTTCTTTTGTCCACGCACAGAGCCGCAGTCCTGGCTTGTCGTGGAGCTCCCAGCGCAGCATGCACGCAAAGCCCGAGCGCTGAAGCGGCGCTTTGTTCCGCGTCGTCAGTTGATTCCACGTCTCGAGCGGGAGACTGTGGCTGTCGTCCGTCGTCGCTGCGCCTGACGCGCCTTGGACTGCACGCTGGGCTTTCAGCTGCGCAGCGGCGAACTCCCGGAGCAACTGCCGCTCTTTCGCGGTAAAGACCGCCGGTGGCGTCGCGCCAAACGCCTCGTGCGCGTACCGCCGGAGCACGCGCGTGTCTGCGTTCGGCGGTGGCTCGCTTGGGTCGTCCGCGACCCCTTTCGCCTGCTGGCGACGGAGCTGCTCGTGGAAGCCCTTCGGCTTGCGGCCTTTTTTGCGCGGTGGCGCGGCATCTGCGTCGCTGAAAAACGAGCGCTTTGGCCGGATGAACGACCGCGGCAGCTCAAGCGCGACCGGCCGGTACCGACTCTCGGGTTGCTTGTCAAACACGTCGCTCGCTGCTGGCGGCGTGGCCGCACCGAGTTCCGCGACTGCGCGGCTCGTGCGGCGCAGCGCCATCCGCTGGCGCACGGCCTGTATGCGGCGCTGCAGCTGCCGCTCCTCCTCTGCGAGCGTGCTCGCGACGGCCCGCAGCTGCTGCTCAAGCGCGCGGTTCGCAGCCAGCGCCTGCTGCGCCGCACTCATGGGCTCCGCTGCCATTCGCCGAAATCGTGAAATGGCGAACCGGTATTTTTTTTGGGGGGGGTTGACGACAGGCTGATAATTGGAGCTGGTACTGTACTTCTCCGTCGATCCGATCCAAATGCCAACATGTACCCATGTACCCAAGCAGAACAAGCTACGTCATCCGGATCGTGTGAAGGTATGTACCATGCAATTGTTTATTCCTTTCAAGTTTGGAAGTGGGGCTGGCGTCAGCGCTCTCTCGCTGTCTCTCTCTCTCTCTCTCTCGCTGGCTCTCGCTCTCTCTCTCTCACGGGTGCGACGCCGCCGCTGCTTTCTGCGACAGCTCCTGCGCGTGTTTGGCGCAGTGGCCATTCTTCTGGGCCCACTTCGTGCAATTCGGGAACTCGCAGCGCTTCCCGCCGCCGTGGCCACGGCAAAAGCCGCCCGACTGGCAGCTCTTGGTGCAGCCTTCAAACTTGCAGCGCACGCCGCCGCCGTGCTGCTTGCAGAGCCCACGCGACTGCGCTGTCTTTGGACACCCTTCGACGTTGCACGGCTTGCCGCCGCCGTGCGCAATGCACAAGTGGCCCGTCTGCGCGCTCTTCATGCAACCGTCGACTTTGCAGCGACGCCCGCCGCCGTGCAATTTGCACATGCCTTTCACACGCGCAGGATGGTTGCACCCGAGCGCCGAACAGATCTGAGCGCCGCCCGCCGCGTCCTGTTTCTGCTGCTTCACTTGCGCGGTCGCAGTGCTCTGTAGCTGTATTCTCTGCTGCTGGGCGCTCGGGAGGTGGTGGTACGGCGGCGGCGGTCCCGTCTGATGGTGCTGCATCATCATGGAAAACTGCTGTTGCTGTTGTTGTTGTTGCGCGTCTTGCGCCGCGCGTCCAAATGCCCCTCCGAGCACTAATCCATTTGGTTGCAAGAGCGACGGCTGGAACTGGAACTGGCTCTGTTGCTGCTGGAGCTGAAATTTTTGCTGTTGTTGCAGCAGCTGTTGCTGGAGCGCTTGGTGCTGCGCGGCTTGTTCCAGTTTCACAATGTTCTGGGCAGCTCCGAGCTGTTGCTGCTGCTGTTGTTGTTGCTGTTGTTGTTGTTGCTGTTGTTGGAAGCCGCCCATGGCGTGGCCGTTCGTATAGCCGACAGCTGCACTATTGCTGCTCGTATCGTAGCCGCCAGAGAGCGCTTGGGACGAGTACATACTCTGGAGGCTGTTCCCGTCGACGCGGCCAAACTGCTGCTGCTGGGACGGTGGCTGGTATCCACCCGCGCTCGTCCCGTACTCGCCGTAGAGCGACCTCGATGGGTTCACGAGCGCCTGCGTGTCGACAAACCCCACAGCAGCCTGTGTACCGCTCGACGGTCCGTTGTAGTCGAGTAGATTGTCGAGGTTGTCGACTTGGACGACATCGTCGCCGCCATAGTCTTCATTGTCGTACCCCACGTCGCTCTCAATCGACTCGAGCGTGCGCGCCAAGTGCTGGAAACGGAAGCTGTCTTGGCTCGACATGGGCTTCTGGATCGCTTGGTTCGACGTCGCGTTCAGCATCGCTTGGATGATTTCAAAGCTCGTCGTGCGGCCCATGGGCTGGGCAGCGCCATTCCCATGCGGCGTCATGAACGACCGCATGAGGTGGAGACTCGAGAGCCGCTGCAACGACCCGTCTTCTGCGTCTTTGTACACTTGCGTGAGTGGCTCCGCTGTGCTCGCGAACGAGTTGTCAATGAAGCTCAGCAAGTGGCGGAGACTCTCCTTCTTCTCCGTCATGGAAAAGTCGTTCGAGCTCAAGAGGCTCTTGAGCGTCGGCTTCGTGTCTTCTGCGCGGCTCTTGGCCTCCGAGTGGAGTAGAAAGCTGCTGCTACCGCCACTATTGTTGCTACTGCCGCCAGACGCTGCAGCGCTTAGCATGCGCGACGTCGGCGCTTGCTGCTCGAGAAGACACGAGAGGACGTCCTGAATGCTCGCTTCCCGGTGCAGCGGCTGGCGCTCGGTCCCAGCAGCAGCGGTGGCTGGCTGCTTACTGTCCGAGCTGCTGGCGACCGCCTTCGACGGCGGCGGCGCGTTCCGTGCGATGAACTCGTGCACAACGTCGGCCGAGAGCGGCGCATTTGCAGCCGCAGCAGCGCGGATCTTTTGCTTCATCGCCTCCCAGTTCTGCAGCTGCTGCGCTGAGAAGAGCGACGTGTCCACGCAGCTCATCATGCTCACGAGTAGCTCCGAGTTCACGGGCGGCGTGGCGGTGGCGCCACCGGCGGCGGCGGAGGGCACTTGCTGCTTCACGTCCGCCATGGTCGCCGGCCGACGAGTGCGTGCGTGAGTTTGAACGGGGGCGAGAGAGTGGCGAGGAGCGAAAACTCGGAAATGGTTCAACAGAGAACATGTCGCACGAGGCTTTGCCTTTTCACCTGCTCTCCCACGTGCCATCCGTCCCGCGTTAACAACAGAGTGGAAAAATACGTGAGTGAACCAGAAAAATAAGTTGACGAGTGTGAAAAAGGAAGAAATCTGTGGTTTAAACAACTTTTAGCTAATCCAGCATAATCCAATGTCCAACCCGCATAAAAAATAAAGATTATTTATGCAAAAGTAAATTTATTAACACACTGGTAAACTCCATTTTACTATGACTCCCATAATGTATGGGTACACAACTGCTGTGTCATCAGCAGTTTGGCGCCGATTGAGCAACCGAGCATACACTACGCGCCAAAAAAAAGCGGACACCTACAAAAAATGTGATAAAACAGTCAAAGTTGCATCGTTTTTGGTGCGGGTTGTACCATTGTGCTGATGAAAATGCGACGAATTCGGCAATATACGAAGCTTTGCGCAATTCGTTCTGTACGCGCCAAGCCAAAAAAATTAACATTCTGAGACGACAAAAATAGCGGACACTCATAACCATACAAAAAACATGTGTATTTTACTAAATTATCGCCCTGTCTGCTCGTCGATTTTGGCAAGCGAGCCATTAATATCAAGGCGAGCAAGGACACATGCGCTCCAACCAACGTGGCGGCGTAAGATGTAACTGCTACCTCTCACCGCTTCTTGCATTTACTAACAAATCAAGGGCAAGTATTCGTGCATGGTTGCAGAAGGCCGGTTTGCATTTGGTGCCGTAAAATTTGATCGTGTTCACTACTCTCCACCACCATGCTGTATTTCTACGGTGAGTTGACTAAAACTGGTACAAAATTGCCTTTTGGACCGCCTCCACCAAAACAAAAAGACAAACATCATGGACGAAGTTGGAGCTCGAGCAGGCCTTGCTCCAACATTGTGACATCACAATAGTCATCCTGCTGCTCATGCTAAGCGCGATAGCATCTCAAAATCTCCACTTGCCGTGCAGTGGCAAGCGCTCATTTCATCCTCAAGCTTACTTTTGACCGTAATTTCGTCGATTTCCGCCATGCCTCGACAAAAAGGGCAGACATTAAACTTGACTTGTGTATGGAAGTTAGTGTCCGCTTTTGTCGGCGCGTCAAATGCTAACGATTTTTGAGTGTGACGCTTGCACATTGAATTACGCAAATCTGCGCACACCAGACAAACCGTCTCGTTCAGATCTATCGACTGGTAAAACATCAGCTCAAAAAGCGCAAAATTGACCAATTTATCGCATTTTTGCAGGTGTCCGCTTTTTTTGGCGCGCAGTGTACGAACAACCTTGTTTTGATCTCATCTTTCCGATTCCAATCTTTTCTCTCCATTTCCATGGTTTTTGCAAACATAATAATATAGTAATATTTTAAAATTACAATATGACAAAGAAACGCATCTTGCTAACCTTTTGGAGCGGCACTTTTTAATCATCAATGTCTGTAAGAAGGGACTCGTTTTCGGGTCATTTTTATGCTGTGTTCTAGAACGTCACCGGTCTGTTCTCTCATCTCCGCAAAAATTGACCACTCGATAGACCATCTAAAACTGAGAATGCACACACGAGCATTTATAGATTGGAGCATTCGGGAGCTCATGGTGACACCGTCAAAATTTTGACTTTTATTTGAATATGCGATCCATTTTTGTGATACTTAATATTATAGCCATGATGACGAAATTGACTTGAATAAAGTATCTAAAAATAGTTTCTTGGCGAAAATCCTTTATCCGTCCAGGGGTTACCTTGTCAGAAAACGGCATTCATGGCTAAAGAAGATTTTGATGGGGCATGATATCTCAACAGCCATGACTATCTAGCTAATGAAACTTTGGTGAGTTTCACCAAACGTACCGATGAACAGGCCCTGCAAGTTTGAGCCCAATCGACAAAGGACCGGTGAAGTTAGCATTTTCGACAGCATACGCGAGGGTTCACTTCTTACAGACCTTGGTGATTAAAATTAGATCACAGTGCAATAAGTCGCTGGGATAACATGAATGCTAGTACTGCATGATTTTCAGTAGCGTAATGCTACTGAAATACTACTCTCTGATACCTGTATTGTGTGAACAAAAACCCCATTCAAATATGGTGCAGACGCTAAATTTCGCAGTTTTGAAAAATACCGTGCTGGATTTGACGGTACAATGTGCACGAACGGGCAAGCTTGAGGAAGTGGGACTTTGCAATGCTGACTGGCACAGGGCTATGGAGGACCGAATATTACTAAATGCACGTCAAGGGGTGAGGGTGAGAGCAAAAACGAGCGAGAGACCGGATTCGAAACCAGCTACACTTCGAGCTGCAATCGAACGCTCTACCATTGAGCTACCCGCGCCATCCGGTACACCCACAAACACTCCAACAACACATCCCAACTCACGGTACACTCGGACGACATTCGAACAACATACAACTCAACAACAAACTAATGCGGCAAGATACAAACACATATAGACACCACAGACATATCACACCAAACCCTAGCCTACTGAACACAAGACAACGCATACACGAATCCACAAACATTGCAATTACATTGACAACGACACCTACACCATTTATTGCGTGTGCGACGAGCGCCAACGGAGACAGTAACAATCCATCTATATTTCACTATCTTCTACATTAATTAGCACAAACAAAAACCAAACACGCATTACACACCTTCACTGCGTCGACAAAAATACACAGATACGCTGAAAGATGAATCATGGCAATGCAGAAACATTGCGCACCGTCGATCGCGAACATGCCACCCTCTAATACACGCGTAGACACACCCACCATTTCGTTTTCGCATGGTGCAATTGGCTCACATGTCAGTGACGTAACGGCATATATAGCCAGTACAATGTGGATATCTGACACGGGTGTTGAAATCCATAGGAACACCAAACACTACACAGTCTCGAATTGGAACACCAAACTGGCATTGCTCTCTCTCTGTCTCTCTCTTTCTCTCTCCGTTCCTCTCTCGTTCGTTCGTTCTTTATTTACCCCTCTCTCCATCTATTTAACTATATGTCTTGATTGAGGTTGTTCTTTCCCTCTTGGTTGATATATTTCTCTTTCTCTATTTAGATACTTGTACTTATTTACGGACATTCTGTACACTCTCCATATTGCTGGACCACACAACGATGGACATGTCGTTTATCGAAGACGAGTTTGTCAAGGCCAACGGTTTCAATGTGAACTTAGATATGGATTTTGAACGACAACGTGAGATCCCTCTCGAGTTTTGGAACGTGGAAACGAAACAAGACAACACAATTTCCATGAAAGCGAAGGCTTGCTCTGAGTGTGAAGGTGACTTTAGGTGAAACAAATTCACACAAAAGCGCCGATCGTGCTCTTGATGAGGAACAGAGTAGTACATTGTCAATATCAGTTGTTGTATGCTCCATTGTATAATTCAGCGAAACTACCAATTCGATATCCGAAACAAAACCGCGAGATGAGAAGTGAAAGTGGTTGGCAATTCAACGGTACAGAAAGAAGACAACGCGAATATAGCGAACGTGGTAAGAGCAAGCGCCAGCGAGTTTAATCAAGTGGGCTTGACTTGGAAATAGCATATGGACAAGTGTGGTGGCTTCTCCCTTCGCTCGCTCGAGAAGTCGTCACAAACAAAGGCGTTCGTCGGCGGCATAACATTTTCCAGTACCTCGTCCAGTCGATCGTGGATCGCCCGATTCTCTCTGTGTTTGGCTGTGTATATGTGAGTGTTGGACGTTGAAAGCGAATCTGTTCGCGAACAGTGGCCCAGTTTAGGGTTCTGAGCTTGAGCGTCCCCCTAAGACAAAGAGTCGATGTTGTCGAAGAACGCGCAAATTGCGTTCACGACATTGTAGCAAGTTTTAGTGCGAGTCATACAAGCGGTGGAGGGAGAGGTGGGCGCCTTCCACTGGCAGGCGCTCCGGCACCGTTCAGGAGGCACGGGGGTATTCGAGCACATGAAGATCAAGGTCGCAGCTCGTCTGCTCGAGCGGTGGTTCGGACGGAAGGAGTGCGACGACAACGTCAAAACACTCAGCGAATGCCGCGTCGTGCGGAACGCATTCTTTCACAGCCCTCAAGGCGATGTGAAACAGAGGGAATGGCGCAACGTAATAGAGCGACCGACGAGTTCGCGAAAGATCTGAATGTCTTTTGCGAGCGCGCGCCAAGATTTGCCAAGGAGTGGTTCCAGGAAATCATATAGTGCATGCAGACGACAGAGGAGCAGCTGTACGCTAGTCTACGTACATCGAAAGAGCGCTGGATCGAGAACCACGCGGTATGGAAGGCGTCATAGTTCGTGCTCACTCCACCAATGTGTTTGGATTTCAAACAGATCAAGACCATCTTCAAGGGCAAAGACGTCGCCTTCGAGACCGCATGCGACTCGAAGGGTCTAGAGGAAGCGCTCAAATACAGCAATGTCGGCAAGTGAGAGAAGCCTATCGTGGTGGTCGTGGAACCCGACGAAAGAGCCCGTGCGATGCTAGCGGAGGAGAAGGTTGTGTGGGAATATCTAGTGGAAGAGCACTAAACGACACGTTTGGTCTCCGTGACTGGCGGAACAAGACCTTCACATCTTTCGGAAGAGCCCACCTTGTCGACTACTATATAGTACAACACCGCCACGCTCGACTCAGGCAAAGCACACCCAGAAAATTCAAGACTCCAGTGATGAGTGACGACTCCAGCGATAGTGACGCTGTGGCGATTAAGTGAAACGTGTTGCGTGTTGTGGGGAGGGTACAGTGCAGATATACTTGCAGTGACGACTCCAGTAGTGCAGAGGGGGTTCTGCTGCGTCAATTCCTTTGCGAAGCTCGGGGTTCAAGCTGCAACGCGGCCGCACTCGCACTCAGGGGCTCGTCGGCGACCGAGATAGGCGCTTTCTTGAGCAACTGCAATGCGAGGCACCCCCCTGCCGGCATCAGGGTCGCAGCAACAACGCCTGTCACTGTGCCGTCGTGTAGCGGTTATGACACGAACATGCGGGGCCGTGTTCGGCGTACCAAGGTTTTTGTGTAAGACTCACACTATGAATACTGCACCCTCCAAGTGAGAACCTGTTGGTTCGAGTTGTCTGGCCGACATGTCCGGGGTTTTACCACTAGCATGTAGTAAGCAGTCAGTGGGAGGAGATTTTTTGGTCTGGCTAATGATGACAGTCTCCACGTTTTTCGTCTCTGGGAGGTGAAATGACATGCCTCCTAAAAACAACTATTCGACAATAGTGGTATTCAATTTGGCAGCAGCTTGTCGATTTGTTTTGCGTGCAGCAAGTCAAAAACAATTTGAAGCTTTCTGACTGGCTAACCCTTTTTTCGTAAGCTGCTGCAGAAATGCGTGCTGAAAGCAGTATTTTTATTTTGCTGTCAAAGTCGCGGGATCGGCAAATTAAAGTGATTTTGCTGCAACACACCTTTTGGGGGACTCAACTGCTCTGCTTGTGATTGGTCGAGCCGACAATTTCAAAGACCGAGCAAATAAAAAATATCAACTGCAGCTGCCAAATTGAATACCACTAATATGACTTTAAATACACTGCGGGGCAAAAAAATAGTGCAAAGTTTCTTTTGTATGTTGCGAGCTGAGTTTTGCGAATTAGCCGATGATGTTTAGATATGTGATTCTCACTGAGAAGGGCTATCGAATGCACCCAACGCCAGTTCAAACCGAGCTGTCAGTGATGTACTTCCCATACAAAAGTCCATATAATCTGGGTGGACAAAATGATAGTGCACGCAGAGACCATACAAAAATCAAGATAATATTTCTGCGTTTTAGCGATTTGACTGGCCGGAACGCACTCAAGCGAGCATAAGCTGACTTCAGCGCTTTCAGAACAGATGTCATCAACAGGATGACCTCCGGCAGCACTTAGTCTGCTTTACAAGACGAGCGCGTACCCCGTTTATAAGCATACACACACTCACAAGCCTCCAAAAAGGGGTGTGGTGGTGTCAGACATTTTTGGTATTTTCCGATACATTGAAGGTGAAAATGGCGGTTGACAAAACGACCACCTCCCCCGACAACATACCACTTAGACAGCGCACAATGCACACGTCAGACCTACAGAGACTACTTGAGACAGTTACCACTTAACGTGCGTGAGCTTCCTTGGTGTGTACTAGCTCGCCACAGTGCGGTTTGCGTGTTTTTAGGAATTGTGTGGTCGTACACAGCTTTCAGCGATAATTATATCTTGATTTTTGTTTGTATTTTTTGCACTATTTTTGTCCGCCCCACAAATGCCCAGATTTGCATCGATTGAAGCTGTAAGTACGTATTTTACAACTAAAGAAGTGGATTCGTATTGGACTGAATAGGGGAACAACATTTCTAAATCGCACCGTCTAATTCAAAATATTGACAAAGTTCTTATGAAAAGAGTGGTCGCATTAATTTTTTTGTCCCTGAGTGTACAGGTATATTTTGAGTTTTTGCAATACATAATGACACTTTTGTCAATAAAATCACATTTTGACTTGGTCGAGAATCACATCACTACCCTTGACTTCATCACTATTACATATTATTAAACTGTGGGACCGCTGCTTTCGTGAACGACGCCGACGACGCCGTCGAACCAATGGTCGACGCCAAGCCGAAGACGCGCGCTTTCTCGAGCGTGAACGTGTGACCATGCGCAGTCACTTTTATCTGGGACACGTTCACGATTGCAGGCGGTCTGCAGGGTGCGCCACGTCCTTGGCGGTACGATCGCGTAGCTCTGTGATCATATGCGTGCGCCTCATCTGGTCCATTGATACCGCACACGTTGCACACAAGCGCGCGCTGGTTCGGGTCTGTTGGCAGCAGCGGTCACTGCGGCCACGTTTGGTCCGGGTAATCGAGGATCGCACCTAATTGGCTGAGCGTGTGGCCGTCGGTCACCGCCAGGCTTGGAAAAAATAAATATAAATAAAAATGTCGTAAATTCAAATAATTGATTTGTATTGGTGCTAACTTTTTTTGGTTAATTTCACACTTACATCAAAATATATTTAGTAAAATTAGATGTGAAACCAACAGAACCAAGCTCTTGCTGATCAATCCTCACTCTGGAACTTCATTTTCAACACCAACCTGGCCACACCAACTCGCAAAGACGTCGCAAAAGCTCTCTCCACCGTACTTCCTGACGGCAAGCAGCTGCGAACGGGAAGCGAGAAACATGCATACATTTTATAGTTATATAGGGCGGCGCAATAATCTTTGCTTTGACTTTCAAGCATTTCGATATATTTGTGCTGTGTGATCTCAACAAAGAAACCATGATTGTCCGTGGGGATAAGTGGAAGTGGGTGTGTTCATGGAGATTGGTCAGTCTGCCGATCATCAGCACCTCAGGAAAAAAATCTTTAGAAAACATTGAAAATTTAAATTATTTATTTGATCGTGTTATAACCAAAAAATTAGAATCAATAACATTTTTCCAAGGCGTGGTCACAAGCGTTGGGAGGAGCTAGAGATCCAAGCCAAGGCGCGTGACAAACAAGGTGAGACGACTCGCTCTACTGTATGCGGGGTCGTCTCACATAGTAGCGGACGCACCTCGTTCGGGGTAAGCTTTGTGCTCGAGAAAGTGATCGAGCTGCGCGGCGCCCAGCTGCTTCCTCTTCGGGTACTCCAGCCCTACTTAATTCTCGCACACGACCCACGCTTACTTTTTGAAAACGTGTATTGAGAGGGAATGCGTTACGTTAGGAGAAATTAGAGCTTTTTATTTTTCTGACTGATGCACATGAGGGTTCCGATCGCACAAGCGAACGCCCTATATACAGCCAATTTTCATCATCAGGCCATGCGGGGGTATGGCTCGCATCAAGAGATATAGCTCTGTCTAACCATGTAGCTACCACATGTTAGTTTACTCTGGCTGATTTCACAATTTTGGGGGTAGCACCCAGAATCGGTCAAATTTAGGCTACTTGAATCAGAATGTCTATGTTAAAAAAAATTACAATAGGACAAAGAAACGCATCTTGCCAACCATTTGGAGCGGCACTGTAAAATTAGATCACGGTGAAATAAGTCACATGGATATCATGAATGCTAGTACTGTATGAATTTCAGTAGCATAATACTGTATTCTTTGAGACAAGGATTTCCCAGAAGATGGACTTTGTGAGTGTGGTTTCACAGAATAAAGACCAGTCCCGAAAGGCGGACATTGTTTGCGACACATCAAATGGTGAATGCACATTAAAATACTACTGTACTAGTACAGTCGTAATTCTCGTAACGTATGCCACCAATTCATGAGCCAAACCAGTTGATGAGCCAAATAGTTCATTTTAGCCAATAGCAGCTCGCAAAAAGCAAATCTGGTGCGCGTATTGGCGCGACAATTTATTCACCAGTTCATGAGCCGCGAGCGGAGCATGCGACGCGCGTCATGCAGAGATGGCAGAGCGCAATACACCACAAAGAGCTGGGAGCGCGGTTCGCTGAGGCGGAGCTCGCTGCCGCTGTGGAGCGTGTCCAGCGGGGCGAGAAGATCACGACAGTGGTAGCGAGCAGCAACGTGAGCCGCAACACCATAAAGCGGCGTCTTGCAGAGATCAAGGCAGGCATGCCGCGACAGCCCGCGCGCCCAGGACCACGGCCG
>JAASGD010000371.1:0-24594 GCA_023334115.1 Globisporangium megalacanthum
GTTGTGCTGCTGTCGTCGATGGAGGGCCTCCCGATGTCGTCGAGACCATCGATGTCCGCCTGTAGAACGTCCAAAAGCCCGCATTCAAGTTGCCACCGGCGTAGCTCGGGAGAGTCGTGCCTGGCGGCGCCGGCCGCCCGGGAACGGTCAAACCTGGGATGAAGTGTGCAGTTGAAATCGCCTCCAACAAAGATCGGCCTGTCAAAAACCGGGATGGTCGTGTGAAGTCGCGCAAAGAACTGCTCCCTCTTCTCCTTGTCGCTGGGGGCGTACAGATTGACGAGCATCACTTGGGCGCCATGCATCAGCACTGTAGCGGCCATCCAGTTAGCGGTCCAGGTTCCGCTGTGGCGGGTCTGAGCTCCGTGACACCACTGTACGGGTTGCAGAGGATGGCGAGGACCCCGCTTCTGCCCGACCCAGGTCTCCAAAGTGAACGAGTTGGTTCACTCGCGGCCGGATCGAAGCCCCAGCTGCGTAGGTACTGGTCGGAGAGGAGCATGCACGCGTCGGATTCCGTATGCGTTTCCTGGAGAAGTACGATGCCGTGCTGACCGCGGCCATTCCGGCCGCGGAGGAACTGGAACCAGTCGTTCGCCCGGCCAGGATGCGCGTCGAGGCCGCGAACGTTCTGCGTGAGGACCCTAATTGTGACCTCTCGCGGACGGTGCGCTTGCCGTGCACGCTTGACCGCGCGGTGACGCCCCCCGACTCTCCGCGGTGAGCCTCTCCAACTCCCGCCCCGTGACCTTGCGCTGCGTCTGCCGAGGAGATGCCTGGGGAGAAACTCGACAGCATCGGTGTCTGGCTTTGTTGTCCGCGCGGTCGTGCGCCATCGGTGCCGTGCCCCGCACTTCCCGCCACCGTCTGTCGCCTGTCCGACTTACGCCCACGCGATTCCGTGACCCGCGAGCACCCAAGAACCGCGGTCCCGCGGCCAAAGAGACCAGGTTCCCGACTGGGCGAGGTCGAGTCCTGGTGCACCAGAGAGGTACCCTCAGCGACGACTGGCCGCACCAGACCCACCACTAGGGTCCGGCGCAGCCCGCACTCCTATCGAGAAGGCCGTCGCCGCTGCGACCACCGCTGGTTGAGCCCCGGTTGTCTCCCAGTCATTGAATTTCGCGATACACGCGACGCTGTCGCGGACTCGCTCCGTCACGCGCGAGAGTTGCATTACCGACTTCAGCGACACCGGCCCTCTGTTGTCGCCGTGTTCGACCGGTGAAGGAGCGCTGGTGGAAAGAGGTCTCCATGTCCACAGCACGTACGGCATGATCTGCAGGATACGCCACTCGGTGTCGTTCAGTTCAGCAGGTTTCATTCCGCTTCACGCTCTCGGGTCCGAGTGGTGAAGTCGCTCCCATCGCGCGGCGCTCGTCAGCATTGCTGCTTTCGTCGCCTCATCAGTCGTGCTGGCAACGCCTCTCGCCCAATCCGCGCAGTAGTCTCTCGCGGCTGCGGAGATGTCTGGGTCCCCAGCTGTCTCCAGGAGGTGCCTTTGCTGAGCCTGCAAGACCCAGACTTCGCCCCATTTCGACAGAGTTGCGAATCCCAGTGACTGCGCCGCCAGCGCCGGATGAGTCATTCGATAAAAGACCGCACACAGGAAGCTCGCATCCGCATCCACCCTCACGTCCAGCCGGCGGAGAGTCTGCACGGATCGCGCCGCGATTTCGGTACCCATATTGCCCGCATCCACCTGAAGTGCCGCTACGGCTGCGTCGTTCGCCCCCATGAGCCTCCTGCGCTTGAGTCGATCAGATGGTGTGCTCTCGGGGCGCTCGTCAGGAATGTGAAGAAGGCGAAGCGACGCCTGCTCCGCTGCCGCTGCAACGCTCGTAGGTGTGACGGAGTCCGCCTCACACGGTGACGCACTGTTGCGCTCGTCTGCGTCCGGAACCGTGCGTGACGTGGGAGCATCTCTGGCAGAGGGAGGCGCCGCCGGCACCGCAGGCGTCGGGGGCGACTCGAACACGTAAGCTTCGTCAGCATCCGTGGTGGCGAGGCCGAGCCACGTTTGGATGTCATGCAGGCGGCGACGCATATCGCGGCTGTCTGTGATCGTCGCCTCACCGGCGAAGAAGGATGCGTGGAGACTCTCGTCGAACCTGATGGCTTGGTAGTGTCCGCCACCGTCGCCGTGTCTCAGAAGGAGGACTACCGGCAACACCTGGTCCGCCAAACAAGCCTGCATGAACGCCGTCGTGACCTCGACCGCGACGAGGCGCTCATTTCCCACTTCCACGACGGTCCCGTCTGCCTTGCGTAGATTCGTATATCCGTGCGAGCGCGCCGCTATTGCTGCGCTGGGAAGGACGTCGATGACGTACACTGGCTCACGTAGGTAAGCAGAAGCCGCCTGGAGTTCTGCTGCGCGGCCCCAGAAGACCGCCGAAGCGGGTGACGTGACCTCCCCTCGTGCTGCCGCGTCGTAGTGGTCGATGAGTCGGTCCCGAAGCAGGTCCACGCTCGCATCCCGTGCCCAATGTTCCTCTGGGTAAAGTTGCTCGAGACGCGCCGCCATGAGGAGTGCTTGAAGAGACCCTGCCCACGCCTCCGCTCGTACCATATCCTGCGCAACCAGTAGGATACGCGTTTTACACTGCTGTACCTCGAGGGCGATCTCGGCAGTGTATGGCATTAAGCGCGGGTACTCACACTTTCTGGTCGTGGCCGTGAAGACCGCTCCGTAGAGGCAGTTACTGTTGCCTGGAACATCCACCACATGAGCCCCCAGCGACGCCAGCCACGGGTCTTGTTGCGTGGCCTCCCCGTCGGGGCGCTGCACACGGACGAGTTTGACGTCAGACTCGTTCGAGGCGGGTGCGCTTGTGAGCTGCTCGCTTTGTACCGAGGCATCCGTACCAGACGGGCCAACGTAGGTGTCCAAGGATGACGGCTTCAGGGGCGTCGTCTTGGGCCTGATATCGTCCACAGAAGTCGGAGCAGCCCGCGCCGGAGCCGGCTTTGCCCCGGGCTTGCGGGCTCTGGACTCCATTAGGGTCGCCGCGTGATCATCGCGAGTGCGCGCGTCTTGCCGGCCCGCCTCTGCCAGTGCCACTCGACTTACTCCCACCTCGGCTTTTAGCATCGACATGTTCAGATCCATCATGTCACCGTCCTCCCGTACTGCAGTCCCGGCATGAGTCTGATGAGTCTGTCGGTCGCCGCCGCCTGACGTCGGACTGTGTGCGGCAGGCGTCCCGATCTCAAAAGTGTCCGCCAGCTCCGGAGGAAAAGGTACTGGTGCCGCTCGCAGGGGAGGAGTGACCGAACCGGGAGCCCGCCGTTCGCCGTCCGGCCCCACTGAGGTCGATTCGAGATGGCTGTTCGCCATGTCAAAATCTTCATCCGAGTCAGCAACGTCGCTGTCAGCCGCCTCACCGCTGGTTGCGGTTTCCCCCGCCTGTGCTTTGATGAGTTGCCATGCAATAATGTGTTCCTCGACAACCGCGCGGATCTGCGTGAGGCCGAGCCCGGCTTGCGCCGGTGTCGGCACCGCAGGAGCTGCCGCCTCGGCGCTGGTCGTGTCGTCTGAAAGTGCACCTGTCGGGGCTGGATCGCCTCCCTTGCGTTGCTCGCGTTTGGCGATCTTGGCGAGCTTGCGTCGGGCCGCACCTTGAATGCGGAGTGCCGCTGTGAGCAGCACGCCTTCTGCAGCGGCCGCTGTTTCGGCGCGAAGCTTTCAGCACCTAAGCTCCTCGATCTCCTGTGACGAGGGGCTACGGGCCTCGACTGGTGATGGCGACCCAGCCCCATCCCCAGATTGACTGTCCGCGCTCGTTCTGTATTCGAGGTCGGCGGCCTTGAGCGCCGCTTCATGCGCAGTGGCCGATGCCGCCTTGAGCGACGTGTTGGCCAGCACAGCGGCGGCCTGGGCGGCATGTAGTTTGTCGGCTGCGGCAACCCGAGCAGCGTCCGCAAGCATGACCGCTTCCAGCGCTGCTGGTTTAGTCGCCGCAGCCTCCGCCTCGAGTTGCACAGCCCTGCCATCCGTTGCGCCGACTGGTGGCTTCTCCTCGACCGACACAGCACTTGGAAAGCGTATTGCGTCGACCATGGCCTGAGCATTGCGCGCCGGCGGTGGCCGCGCCCTGGCGGCGGGCTGCTTCGCTTTCGGCTGCTTCTGCGGTAGGCCGGCCTTCGGTTGCATGCCTGCTTTCTGCTGCTGCTGCTGGCCGGTCTTTTGCGTCTTTGCCCTGGCTTTGTTCCGCGCCCAGATGGCGCATCCACTTTGCCGACGCGGGCCGGCGGGCTCGCGGCGACCTCGCCGTGTGAGACCACCTTACGCTTGCGTTTGTCAACCGGATCAAACCAGTCCGATTTGGCGCCGCTGGGCTTCGCAGCGCCGGGTTGGTGTGTCTGCTGTTGCTGGAGCTGTGCAGTTTCGGCGGGTTCCCCCGCAGCTGCCTTCGGCTGCACAGTATGGTGACTGCTTGCCTGTCCGGCGTCCGACGCTGGTGTCGAAGCCTACGAAGACGCCGACTGCTTGCTGACTGGCGTGGCTGGCATCGTCAGCGCCTGCCCCTTGGCTGCCAGGTCGTCCACTGCTGCGGCGCTGGCTCTGATGCTGTCGGCCATAATGGCGATGTTCGTCGCCCGCTCCGCCACGGCCATGTTGCGGACCAAGATCGACGGCATCGTCTTGGCGCGCACAAGGATCCGACCAAACGCTCGCCGGTGCTGCGGTAGGGTTGTCGCGCCCTTGCTCGTACATTTCGCGCGAACGTGGAGAGGCGAGTAGCATTTGAAGCACGGGATCCGTGCGAAATGCCGGTGTTGGTGCAGGAAGAGTTCGACATTGTCTGCCACAATTCGGGTGATGTTTCGCAAGGCGGGTGGGCACTCGTCCGCTGCAAAAGTCGCCACCCAGAAATTGGAGTCGTAAGAGTCAGCTGTCCGCGCTTGTGGGCGCTCTAGCTAGGACACCTCGCATCCTGCTCCCCGAAGGAGTTGTTCCACCACCTCTACTTCCAGACCCGGTGCCAGAACGCGGACCTGATATTTCAGTTGTGACCCCTCGTCCTGTACTGTGCTTGCGATGTCCGTCGGGTCGTCTTCTTCCTCAAGCTGGTCCAGGCCAGCAGCTTGATAGTCGCACCGCCGAGGCGCAGAGTTTTCCTGTGCCACTCCGTGGCCGTGTCCTTGTCGCCGACCACAAACGTGATCCGCCGTGTAGTAGCCGTGAAGTGTAGACGCTTGACCACTCGCAGCCACTGTACCACCGTGTTGTGCCCCTCCGAGCCGGCCTGCTCAGCGTCCAGAAACTTGAGCTTAATTGTCGTTTCTGCTACGCGCGCCGAGATCATGACGCTCGGTGGAATAACGGCAACCACCCGTCCTTCGAGGTGCTCTTCGTGGTAGCGAGTATACGCCAGTTGGGAGGCATGCGTGTGCGTGCACACAAGGAAACCAGGTGGCGCCGCCAGCGGGAGCCGGCCCATGACCCAGGCTGCCAGCGCCTCCGCTTCGGCTGGAACCATGCCGCGCAGATCTTTGTCTGGCTTCACCCGATGCTGCCGCATGGCGACCTTGCTGAGTCGGTCCTGCCAGGCATGATGGCCGGAGTCCGCCGCTTGTCCGGCCGCTGCGTCCGCTCCCGCGTTGTCGTCTCCCTCGCCACTGCTGTCTCCGCTGGCTCGGTCGACTGTGTGACCCGCAAGTCGACGTGCAGCTTCTTCCGGCGACGTCCACGCAGACGTGGGCTGGTGCTGGGGAAGCATGACGTCCGCGTTAGCGCGCGCGTGCTGCTGCACCGGCGACACCGTGGGGTGTGGCCGCGCGGCCGCAGGCGCGGCCGCGGTGTCCGGCGCGCGGTCAGGCGGCGACGTCGCCGCTCCTCCCCCCGGGTCCTGGTGACCGTGATTATCGGTCATAGGAGGTGTGACGCGTCAAACAAAAAGCACTGGCTGTAGTCCAGCAGTCATACTTGATGATGATAACTCCGCAAATTAGGGAGTGCGATTATACCGGACACCAGGCAGCGTCCCGCAATCGAGAGCTGCACGTGACAAACCAGCGAGCAAAGTGAGATTACATACTACAGTAGTAGCATTGTATGTCGATGTATACCACAACAGTACATGTCACGTCACGTCACAGATCACACCCTTCGAGTCATTCGCGGCGGCACGCGCGAATCTCCGTTCCTGGTAAACTCGTCAAGATTACGATCCTGAAGTTGCGATCTGGGGATGCAGTTTTGCTCGATCGACTTCTTGTAATCTTCTCGAAGTTTATTTTGTGCAGTGTGAGATCTGTGTGTCCTCTCAGATCTAAAAAGGTTTGCAAAAAATACTGTTCAGTACTAGTACTAATTTATGTCGGCAATTCAAACATTGAGGCAAGTGTACAGTAACGTCAGTACTGTACTCTGTTCCAGGTGGTCGTGACCTCGATTGTTCACTGAAACACTTTTTCGAGCTTCAGTATCGACACTAGATTGTACTAGTATAACGTTTCAGAGCGCAGATCAACGACATGCATGTCGATTGTGTGTTGCATTTCAATCCCATTTCCCATTCGGACAGCAAGCGCTCAAGTCACCAGCCTCCCCTCGAATCTTCAACTCGCTACTACGGGTAATACAGACAAGAATGCCCCACATTGCCGTGTCCAGCAACGTTAAGGCGAGCGACGTCGACTCGGCGCGCGCGATCCGCGAGATCTCGAAGACCCTGTCGGCGGTGCTCGAGCACGCGGAGGACTCCTTCATGGTGCAGATCTCGCTCGACCAGAACATTATCTTCGGCGGCGCCGACGTGGTGCGTACTAGTACAGTACTGGTTTGGCTTTGCGTACGCATCTGGTTGCGACTGTTGAATGCCGTGTGCTGACAATGACGGCGGATTTCATCGTGATGTGGACACAACGGGAAGCCTTTCGCGTTCGTGGAGATTCACAGTATCATCAAGGTCGACCCCGAGAGCAACGTGAAGACCGTGGAGGCGCTGACGAAAACCGTGACGGAGCACGTTGGCGTGCCGGGCGAGCGCGTGTTCGTCAACCTTCACTCCATGCCACCAGCAAACTTTAGCTGGAAGAGCTCGACCATCGCTAAGTTGTACGGCCTGTAAGCGGTCCGACATCGTATGCGGCATCTACTATCGGTGTAGTGTAGCATACTGCGTCGAGAGCTTGGAGAAGTCTACTCGAACCTAGGGTGAAAGCTTGTTGAACCGAGAGGTAAACGGTCTAAAAGTTCACTCGGCTAGTTGTGTTGTTGTTCAGTGTTCGTTGCGTGAGAACCAAGCTGGAGGGAGGGGGGTAGGGAGAGGGGATTGAACTGGCCGAAAGGATTTCGCCTAGTACTGTACTCCGTTCATGGCACGTTGCATGGCGCTCGTGATTATCAGTCAGCACGCATCGACTGGTCTCCCGCACCAGCGAGGCACAGATGAAGGAGGCGGCTTCGAGCTTGCTAGAACTTGATGGAAGTCTGCTACCTATCTGTCTATCGGTTGAATATACTGTATTGTACAGTAGAATGTAGCGAGTGTTGGCATCGACTCGTGTGTTGGTGGTTTGTGGCTTTTACTTGCTCCTCGCTGGTACCGGCCCACGACGTCGCACAGGAGGATCCCAATCTGGAGTATTATTCCAACAAACTAATCTGCGACCATGACCGCCATGCCTCGCACAAGCAAACTCGACTCTTTGAAGAATGATGTGCGAGATCCTCTCGACCAAGCCAACCACCATGGACGTGCCAAGAAACTCAAGCTTGCAAGCTCACCACTTTCACTGTGGAACCTCTTTATTTGCACCTTGCGCTTGCAGAAGGAGCCATTTCGAGAAATGGAAGTCGCGGGTTTTGCTTTGTCCTTATGAAATCGACATCACTCACATACAAAGCCAGAAAGAATCTAGAGAGCCTGGCCGGGTTTCGCTACTTTCAGCTTGCGACTATTTACCTCTCAAATTGTATGCTTTGTAAATGATTTGAAACTGCGTTTCTTCTCGTCTTGAGATTCCGTAATGTAAAGTGTGGTGTGGCACAAAGGATAACTGGCCTGAAAACCCGCTTCATCTCCACCAGTCGGTCGTGGCTGTTTGCTTTGAAAAGCGTTCCGATTTCGCTTCTCCTCGGCTCATTTCGACTCCAAAGCCTGAACAAACATGCCGGTGCGGTTCGCTATCGATCAACCAGGGCGCTGAAGCTTCGGAGGCGCCGTCCGTGGCACTGAAGTGACTCACATCTTGCTTGCTGTACTACGTACGTCTGTCTGCTTATCTTCAGATCCGTCAATTCCAAGTTGTTGGCCGCAAGGCGCCGACTGAGAAGGAGCCGAACCCGCCGGCGTACCGCATGAAGCTCTTTGCGCCGAACGAGGTGCTCGCGAAGTCGCGCTTCTGGTACTTCCTGCACCAGATGAAGAAGATGAAGAAGACGACGGGCGAGATCCTCGACATCAACGAGGTCCGTTGACCTGCGCTTCCTTCCAAACGATCGATCGATCGCACGCGCGGTTGCCGGCGTCCAGCAGCGGCGGCAGCCTCGTGCTGCTTCCCACTTTCCGACTCGTAGCGACTTGGACCGAGCGCCTGTGTTGCCACGAGATTAGAGGCGCTCGATGGACTCGACGTGGCCGCCTTCTCGACCGACTGGTTCGGCTCCTGCGAGTCGGACTGGTTGCGTCGGGTCGGTCGGTCCGTCAGTCTGTCGGGCACGGTGGGCCGCCTCTTTTCCAGCTCACATGGTGGCTCTCGCTACGAGTATCGCGGTGCCATCCGTTGTTTAGCTTTGGATCCGACCCTCTGGGTGGCGGCCTCCCACCCACCCATCCGACCCCATCTGCTCACAAACAACCGGCGCACCACTGCGAGTGGGAAGCAGAGAGGAAGCGAACTGGCTTCCGCTGCCTCTGCTGCTGCTGGACGACGACAACGGCGACTGCGCAGCTTGTATGGGCTTGTATGGGATTGAAATGTACTGACAACACATTGGGGTGGATTCATCTGCAAACAGCTGTCGGAGAAGAACAAGCGCATTGTGAAGAACTACGGCATTTGGATCCGCTACAACTCGCGCTCGGGCACACACAACATGTACAAGGAGTACCGTGACGTGACGCTCTGCAGCGCGGTCGAGCAGCTCTACGCCGAGCTCGCGGGCCGCCACCGTGCGCGTCCGCGTTCGATCCAGATCATGCGCACGGCGATCGTGGCTGCGAAGGACACGAAGAAGCTCAACGTGCAGCAGTTCCACGACTCGAAGATCAAGTTCCCGCTCGCGCGTCGCATCCCGCGGCCGGCGACGAAGGACCAGCGCACGGTCTTCAAGGCCAACCGCCCGACCACGTTCCGTGGTTAAGCACGTCGAAAGGCTGTGGCGCGCTTGTCGCTGGTGCTAGCGTAGCGGTTACAAGAGCAGGGAATGGCATCGGGTTCGACCTCGCGTTTGTCTGTCCGTTCGCGGCAGGACAAGAGATCGCCCGCACTAATGTCGGATTTGGAGTTCCACCACATTTCCACTTTGTTCCCTCGATTATTGCTCGCTCGGTATTGTCAGGTGTCAAACAGGAAATGCAGGTGGCTGTCAGTGTTGGCCCATACAATGTGTCGTCAATGGCGCGCGAGTGCTTCCTCCAGTCGTTCCCCGATTGCCGTCAGCAGCGCGTGCTGTTGGGTCATGTACAAGCGGATCATGCGACGCGCGTGGTCGTCGCCTTTGCCCTCCTCATGCGCTCCGCCTGTGCTCAGTCCGGTCTCTAGCGCCGCGAGTCGCTTCGCAACGACCGCACGCCCAGCCTGGAGCTCTTGACTCGTCGCCTGTCCGAGGTCGCTACGTGTCACAGCAGCAGCAGCGTCAAGCGCAGCCAGTGGCGACTCTGTGACGAACGCCGTCTGCGCGAACCGCGCGACACTGTCAGCTCTACTAGGGTCCACACAGAGTTCCGGCGTCCACGTCCGGAACGCGAGCGCTTCGAGCCGCTCCATGAGCGCCCGCTTGCGTACGTGTGGCAGCGCGTCGATCGCAGCACGATCAGCAGTCGTGAGCACTACGTGCGCACAGTCGTGCGTGTTTGCGCGTAGCACAAAGCCGTGGTACAAGAGGTAGATGTAGTTGGACTGCGCGTAGTTCTCGACAACGTGGTCGCCATTGTGAAACGCCCACGACGCACGCGTCAGCGCTGCTGGTCCGCTGTCGCTAGGCTCAAGATCTGTACGGTGCGCAGCGTGGCCGACGCCAAAGTCGGCGCAGTTGACCATGTCGAGCAGCGGCACGAGGTGACGCTGGCCAGACCACCAGATGCTGCGGGAGTCCAGGACCGCCGTCGCCCAGAGGAACCGCGTCTCCGTGATCCAGTCCAGCGTCGCAGCTTCGCTTGCGTCAGTGGCAGTATCCGGACCACGAGCATCTCCAGTCAGAGGAGCGTGGAGCTGCTTCTGGAGCGCATTGTACGCTTCGCGGACGCGGCTCTGGTAGCTCTGGACGTTCGCGTGGAGGTCCGTTGCCGCCAGGAGCGCCATGTGCGCGTGGTCGTTGTAGAAGAGCGGCGACGACTGTTGGAGAGTGGCGACGGACGGCAGTACGTCCACGTACGGCTTCCAGCGCGATTGGCGACGCTCGGGCCCGAACGTCTCGTCCAGCAAGTGGAGCGTGAGCAAGAGCGTGTCGTCCTCGATCGCGACGCGGCCGAGGCGCTGTACGAGTCGACGCAGCGACTTAGAGCGTGCTGCGGACTGGAGATTCATCACCAGCTCGACCGGGACGCTCAAGTACGGCTCGCCCTTCGCGAGCGCCTTGGTCGCGAACGCGCCGTACCCGATCTCGTCGCTCACGAACCGGAGCGTCACGTGGTTGATTGGCAAGTGCTGCGCGTCGATCCACGTGAGGAACCGATCGATTCGAACTGCGGCGCTGTCGGCAGCTGTCGCGGACGTGTCGGTGTCGTCGTCGTTAGTCGTGACAGCGCTTGTCCGAGCCGATATGTCGGCTGCGAGCCACTCGCGTTGCAGGCTCGTGAGTGCTTGGCGGAGTATGCGCTTGCGGCTCACGCGGAACGCGACCGCAGCCACTACGCTCGCGTTCGACAGTGTCGACGGGTGCGCCAGGAGGTCTTCGTCGAGACTCGTCGCATATTGGTCGAGCTGTTCCCGCAATGCGCGCGCGAAGAACGCGAGGAACTCTGGTCCGTTCGTGCCGACTGCGAGCGACGCCGCAGTTGAGAGGAAGCAGCGTTCGTAGTTGTGCTGCCGACCGCACGCAGCGCGCATGTCGTCGGCGCTTGTGGTCGAGACAGTGAAGTAGAACTGCGCAAGCTGGAGCCCTTCTTGGCTGACGCTGTCGCTCCAAGAACGACGCGTGAGTCCTGCGTCCAGCCAGCTACAGGTGACAACTCTCGTTCCCTCCCTCTTACCTTCCGTCGCTCATGACACAGGAACGGGGACGATCTTCGAGTCGAAAGTGGCGGAGGACGCGCAGTTTCAGTGCGCGCACGTCACTCGGACTGTCGTCAAGCGCCGGGAGCCGCAGACTCGCGCAGTCGAACGGGTTGTCGTCCAGCACGAAGCCGTGGTGCAGAAAGTAGACGTAGTTGCTGTTGTCGCCGTAGTCCTCAAACACTTGCGCGCCAGCTGCGACGGCGCGGTCCGCGCGCACCACGACGCCGTCGTCGCTTAACTGGTGGTACTCTAGAAACCGGAGACCGTTGTCGAAGCGCCGAGCCTCCGCGTGGCCCTGGCCGTTGAACACGTCGCCGAACGGGACGAGGTACCGCTCGCCATGGAGCGTGAACGCCCGCGAGCTGATGAGAAACCGCGTCCATAGATACTGAGGCTCCAGCTCGTTCGCGTCCACCGCGATCGACGCTCGGAAGAGCCGACGGAACCGCTGGAACGCACGTTTCGCGAGCCGACGCTCGTGGTGTGCAGCCGCGACGATCCGCTCGTCCTGGAGTGCGTCAACTTCGTCTGGACTCGTATAGAAGAGCGGGGTCGTGGCCGATTCTGGCTCGTACTTTGGCAGCAGCTGCAGGTACGGTCCCCATCGCGAGTGCCCGTTCAGTTGGAGCGACTCGAGCAACAAGAAGGCGGTGAGGAGCTCGTCTGGTGCATCTGTGAGTAGCTGGAACTTGTGCTGAAGCGCTGGTGGCGCCACCCGCGTGATCGTCTCCCGACAGCTGCAAGGAGTGGACGAGCGAGCGCGTGTCAGTCGTCGCACAAGTGTGTACCAGGGTTTCTCTGTGGCTAGTAGCACCTAGTGGGTTTGTGACTGTGGACGTACATGATGATGTCCATTGGTACGAAGAGCAGCTGGTCGTGCTTACTAATCTCCTGCACCGCAATGACTCCTACGCACCCGAATCCGCCCCAAGTAAGTGCCAAACCAACCAACAGACCAGTGGTGTTTCCGGCACAGAACCAGCTCCATATTGTCTGTGACACGAACCTCTGCCCATACGTGGGAACGTTGTGATGTCAACGTGCTCATGGCGGACGCCACCGACGCTGTCGAACCACTCGAGGAATCGCTCGACAGTGGCATCCGGAGCGCTGCTCGAGCGGACTTCAGCCACACTGAGGTGTAAGCGGCGCAGACTCCCGTTGAGCGGGTCGGATGCGAGCACTGCAGCGGCCAGTACCACAACGACGACGGCAATGGCGGCGGCGAGCTGCCCGACGCCCGCGACACGGCGCTTCTTCTGCTCTTTGGAGGCGCCGTCAGGTGGGACTGGGGATTTCGGTGGGCCATCATGGACGACAGCGGCTGCGATGCGCGGCTTGGGGAGCAAGGTTGCCATCGAGTGAGGGTGAGTGGGTGTGGGGCTTGTGAAGAGAGCGAGGGATGGTGGTGGATCAGAGGTTGCGACGCTTCGGAAGGTGAATCTGCGTTGAAGTGGCTGTAAGAAACTATGGTTACGTAATGAACTCCCTTAAACGAAGCTGCCAGTGATTATGATTTGATGCGGCTGATATTGAAACCTTACAAATCCTTACAGTTGTTTCTTTGAAAGAAATTCCTGTTTTATCGTGATCAAATTCCAGTATCATAGTGGCATCACATAAGAAAAGCTGCTGACTCAAAGCGATCTTTCTGTCCCACACAAGCTCAGGTGTGTGATGAAGGACGAGCGCGATATACACAACAGGACCTACTGCAAAGCTACTGTTCGCGCGTTGCTCAGGTGGCAAAGAGAGCGCAATACCAGCGAGCATACGCGGCGCGTATTACGCGCACAATTGAACCATCGTCGCACGAAATTGATCGCTCCAGCGCGTCTCAATCTCAACCGGCTCGACCAGCGAGCTCTATCACTCACTCGTCCGTCTCAACTCGAGGTCGCTGGTTGGTTGGCTGTGGCGTCACCACCGAGAGACGAGCCCCTGGCTCGGCTGCCAAATCCTTCCTGTCTGCCTCGCGTGCGTGGCAGGAGCGGCTCGTTTGCCGTAAATATCGCAAGTGGCGCCGCTACGTCGTGCTCGAACGAATATTCATTCGGCCGGGAAAAATGGCACGACCATGACTGGCGCCATCATCGATCCAGTACACCCGCGCTTTTCTGCCGCTGGATGCCGCCACCGCGAACGAAAGCTGCGCTTGCGCCCTCTTGCGCACAGGAATGACGTTCGGTCCGTGCTTCTTGTTGGAGAATGAAAGTTCGGAAAGTGACGAATGCCAATGCCAACAATGGACGCGAGGGACTTGCTTGCTGACCACGAAAATCGGGACCTCACAAGCTTCGCGTGAGCACGCGGACAGCCGCAACACCCACACTTGAGCAAGTGTGTTTGGCGCGCAAGCTGTAGTCTGCTCGAGTTCGTGGCGGTTACGACAGTGCAGGTGTCGAGTTGCGCTGCTCGCAATGTGCTGATGGTCCTGCTCGCGTGTAAGTATCCTCGGGATCCTCATTGCGCAAAACGTGCCATAGTAGAAACTTTATCGACCTGCTCCAGTTCTCTCCCAAGATCCCTAACCAGCGCTGTATGCAAAAGTCGAGGATGCAGTACTTGCAGTGTATACTGTGGCATACATTATATATGTGATTGAGGCAAGCCAGCTGAATAGTCCGAGCCAAAATCGACGATATTGACCGCCAGTATGCGAATTCAGAAGTCTGTGCGGGAAGTAAGGTGAGTGTGTCATTGTGATGGGCAAAGTGGGCGACAATGGAGGGAGCATTCAAGCTTTCGTGTGATCTGCTGCCTCATTCGCACTTGCGCAGTGGGTTGTCTGAAGTCAATTGATCATCTCAATCGCGATCCGTCCGTCCGTCCGTCCGTCGGTCCGTCCATCAAGTGAGGCTTCCTCCCTCCATCCATCGATCCATCGACTCCTTCTCCCCTCGATTGCCCAAGACGGCCAGCGATCTTTAGCGCGACTAGGGGACCAGCACGACCGCGACCTTCCGCACACACGTGACTGACTGACGGCGCACACTGCCACACGCACGCTGTTGTTAAGCTTCGACTGGCGTCGTTCGACTCGTTCTTCCCTTCTTCCCTCCGTCTGCCCACCCGCCCACCCGCGATCCTTTTGAGGACGAGCGAGCGCGAGGACGAGAGAGAGCGAGAGAGCGCAAAAAGGAGCGAGCCAAACAGGTGGCGAGTCGGTGCGAAATAGAGCAGGAGAGAGAGAGCGAGAGCCTCAGCGAAACGAGCAATGCTCTTGACCCGCACATCGTCGAGCGCCAGAGCCGCAGTTGAAGACGCGCAGGCGCAGATGGAGCAAGCAGAAGACTTTCTCGCGCTCATTATGGACGCGCAAGCAGCGGTCGACGCGCTTGAGCCCGTAACGCCAGCGCTTCCAGCAGCTCACGAACATCAGGACGCGAGCGCAATATCCACAGCAGCAGCAGCAATAGAGACGCCCGTCTCACATCGACTAGAACCAGCAGAGACAGCGACAGAAGACGACAAAGACGCGAAAGGCCGAGCCGTTTCTACGTCCCCAACACTCGCACTGGCGCTGCTCGAACAGGACGACGACCGCCACGTGCAGTGGAATCTCATCTCACCCTGGTCCGAAGCAGACAACGAGCACGTCTACGACGACGACGACCACGAGAGCGTCGACACGCGAGCGCTGTCTCCGAAATCCTCCTCTTCTTCTTCTTCTTCCTCCTCAGCGTCAGCGTCGTTAGCAGAGCCCGAGCCAGAGCTGCAGATCGAAGAGCGACTCCGGGAGCTCATCAAAGCCGAGAGCAGCGGGTTCGATGACGAGCGCTTGTCAGCGTGGGCTGAACACACAATTCTGGACGATAACGACGACGACGACGAAGAGTTTGAAGTGTATAGTGTCCAGTCGCTCACACGCACAGTTGCGACTATTGCGGAAGAGCGACTGCCGCTTTCGCACGCAGCAGAAGACGACACGCGGACCAGCGCTGCGTCGACACTCGCAGACAGCAGCAGCGACGAGTCCCCACGGCTAACAGCACCACCACGGCTGCTGCTAGGCCGCCGCTTGCGTGCGTCGTCGTACTCGGGCGCCGCTACGAGCGTCCAGAGCGCTCTTGCGAAGCTCAAGCTGCGGTCCCGTACCCTGTCGTCGAACCGCGCGTCCCAGTCGAACGGCAGTGCGAGTGAGCTGGACGACAGTGGCACGTTCGACCACGGCGCAGAGACCGGTCGGAGCAGCCGAGGCAGCCACGGGTCGTTCAGTCGGGCGGCGCTCGCGTCCCGACTCGGGAGCGTCGGGAGCTTCAAGCTCGCAGCTGCAGCAGGCGGCCGCATGAGCTTCCTCCGCTTCCGCTCGAGCTCCGCGACGACCACGACAAGCGACGACGACAGTTTCTACGCGGTCGACCCGAGTGCGAGTCCAGTCGACAGCGGCGACGACCACTCTGCGCCGTCGCTCAGCCGCCCGTTCGAGACGCCCGACGACAACGACAGTTCCAGTTCCAGTTCTTCCAGGTCTACTCTTCACCCACCACCGCGCCAAGTACACGCGGCGTTCAAGCTCAAAGCGAGCGCCGCCGCGTCGAAAGCGGCCGGGTACCTCAACGCTGCGTCGTCGGAAGCGGCACGGAAGCTCAAGGCCCGGTCGTTGCGGGGGCCGCCGAGAGCCAGCAATGACGACGACGAGCAGCTCCGTGACTCGACAGACTCGGACGGACGGCAAAGCGACAGCGTCGGCCTCCATGCGTGAGCGTCACTGTCGTCCGTCCCTCTGTCCGTCCACCCAACCACATACTCGATATTTAAGGCTGTTGCATGTACTTGTGAACTACTTCCGACACTGTTTCGTGTTGGCTAGAGACATAGACGTCCGTCCCAGTTGTCCCCATCCACTCCTTCCCCTTCGGTACCGTGTGCTGGTTGACGCTACCTACTCGTCGTTTGCTTCGTCGTCGTCCGCTTCGTCGTCGTCCGCTTCGTCGGTGCTCGCAGCCGCTTCCACAACGCTGATCGCCACCTCGTTCTCCAAGTCGCAGCCTGCGTAGCCGTCGCAAATCACGTACAGCTGGAACGCGTACTCGCCCACTGCGTCCGGGGCCGCAAACTCGAGCTGCACACTCGCTCTCGCGCTCGCAAACGGCACGCGCTTGATGCTCAAGAGCGCGTTCTTGCTCGCGTCGCCGAGCACGACCCACCAGTTCTCGGCCTTCTTCACAGGGTAGTGGAACGCGTTCGCCAGGCCCAGGTCCCGGTCGTCGTCGTCCTCGTCGTCGTCGTCGTCGTCGTCAGCTCCTTCCCGCTCGAGCAGCACCTTCACGGCCACAGCCGAGCCGCTTGGGATGCGCTTGCCGCCGTTCGCAACCTGCGTCTGGACGCTCACGTCCGGGTACGCGTTGCAGAACTTGGCGATGGCCGAGAGCTTGGCGGGGTCGAGCGGCAAGAGCTCGTTCCGCGCCTTGTCGTCCATGCTGAGAATGTCGAGCGGCGTCTCGACCGGCTCGTCGAGCGCCATCGCGTCGAGCTTCGCGAGCACAGACGGCGTGACGAACGGGATCTGCAGCAGCGGCGACTCGGTGCTCCACTGCGCTTGGACGACCATCTGCGCCAAGTCCATCGCCGCCAGCGCCGGCTTGAGCCACCCGTTCGAGCTGATCACGTCGACCATCGCGTGCAGCAGCCGCACCGCGTGCGTGAGCACCACGTCGAGGTCTGCCCGCAGCGCCGGCCCGAGCTTCGCGTGCTGTTTGCTAAAGTGCACTTGGAGCAGCACGTTCGCCTTCACGTGCGGCTGCGCATAGTCGCCGCCGCCAGTCGCGACCGGGAACTTGACGTGCTTCGCGAGCGCACCAACGCGCTCGTCTTCGCCCACGCGGCTCGGCAAGTCGCTAAACTCCGTCGCCGACGCGAGGATCGTGAGCAGCGCCTTGAGCTTCGACTGCGCCGTGAGGCTGCATGCAAACAGCTCGATCGTCGTGTACTTGATGTAGTAGTACGCCGCAATCATACCGAGGTTGAGCGGCGCGAGGCTCTCGTCGCCGTCGTCGTCGACGACTTGGATGCATCGCGACTCTTCGAGCGCAGTCACAGTCGTCTCGACGAGCTCCGAGAGGTGGTCCGACAAGTGGACGGTCGTGGCGCCTTGGAGGTTGTAGTAGTTCGGGTTCTTCATCAGCCGCCGGTACATGAACGTCCACGTGAGGTAGTCGACAGCGTCTTGCTTGCTCTCAATCGTCTTGGTCACAATCTCTGCGTTCACGTGGTCGCTCAGAAAGTGCTCGAGCTGCGACTCGACCGGGAGCGGGTCGTACAGGAACTTGGCGTAGAACGCTTTCTTCGACGCGTGGCACAGCAGCACGCACTTGACAGCGCTCGCGCTCGCGTCGGCGGCAAACTTCGTCATCTGGAACAGGTCGGCGAGCGGGTAGTCGACGTACCGGTGCTCCTTGCCGTCGTACGATTGGGCGCCCATGATCACGACCACGAACGCGCGGATCTGCGCGGCACGGAGCTCCCACGCCATCGACTGCGGCACGACGAGGACCTGGAGCTTCCGCTTCGCAAACTGCTCGAGGACGAACGCGCGGTTCGGTGCCGCCATCGCGTCCGTGACGTACCCGACGCCGTTCGCTACCGTCTCGAGCAGCGACGGGTCGTCGACTGGCAGCGCGACACTAGCAGCGTCGACGTTCGCCGCAAACTTGCGCGGGTCGTTCTCGGCGAGCGCAAACGTGATCAAGTCGATTGCACTCAGCTGCGCTTGCTTGGCGGACGGCACAAACACGAGCGCTTGCTTGCCGCTTCCCCCTCCTCCCTGGGTCGCGACCGCGTTGTACACGGGCTTCGCCATCGCGAGCATGCGGGACGAGAAGTCGTTCGTCTCGAAGCCCTGGACGCGGATCTCGAGCGGTTGCGGACGGACGTTCGGGTGGAAGCTAAAGATCCCGTCGGCCGCAGTCGCCCCCATCCACTCGCCCACGTCGCGTGCGTTCGCGACCGAGTTACTAAGTCCCAGAAACCGCATCCGCTGCAGCGGCGTCAGCTCCGTGCTACTCTTCTTCTTCTCCACGTCTGTCGCGATGAACCGCATGCGTGACATGACAACCTCGATCGTTGGGCCGTACTGACCGCCGCCGACAAAGTGGAGCTCGTCCATGATAAAGAGACTGACGTTCTGGATGCGCTTGCGCTGCTTCCACCGGCGCGAGAGCACGTCCCACTGCGTCGGCGTGCCAATGAGCACGTTCGCGCTCGCGAGCAGCCGCAAGTCCGCAGCCGCGTCGCCTGTCAGCTGCGCGACACTCTGGCGCCAGTAGCTCGCGTCCCCAAACTTGGCCGTCCAGTCGTCGAACTTGGCGCGACAGCTCGCGTCTTTCGGCGTCAAGTACACGATCAAGTGGTCGCCCACATCGTCAGTTGGCTGCCCGAGAGCGACGAGCGTCTTCATGATCGCAAGCTCCGCGATCACACTCTTCCCGCTTGCAGGCGGAGCACTGACAAACACGTTCGTCGACGACTCGAGCAGCCGAGGGAGCACCTGCGTCTGGATCGGGTTGAACCGCTTGAACCGCCACGGGTTCGGCGCTCGGCTGTTCGTGAGCGACCGGAGGAGCGCTTCGGCAGTCTGCTTCTTGCCGCCCACGAGCTTCAGCAGCGTATTGTTCACAAAGAGCGGCTGCAAGTCAAGCAGCTCGGTCGGCGGCGCGTTCTTCTGCGGGAGAATGAGCTTGTGGAACGACACGGGCAAGAGCGTCTCCGAGTGGAGCCACTTGTCCGACACGACCTTAATGTAGTAAAGCGGCGCGAGCGGCTCAAAGAGCGGCATCGTGAAGCTCACGTACGTCTCGTGGGTCGCAAACCGGCGCTTCAGCAGTAGCCACTCGTGGTGCAGAATCGTCTCGCCATCCACGTCTTGGACAAAGACCCAGAAGCCTTCCGCGTTGCCGTGGACGTCGCGACTGAACTCAAAGTCCGGTGCGACTGTCAAGTCGACCTTGAGCATCGACCGCGTGATCGGCTGGACGTGCGCCGAGAGCTCGAGGCGCGGGAACTGATGGATGAGCTTGTAGAGCGGCTTCCCGTACGCTGGATTGTTAATCAGCTGTCCGAGGTCGGCTGGCTCGAGGTCCTGGTACTTGTCCCACGCCAAGTCTTTCTTCTCGAGCCGCTTCAAGATCGCTTCGGGGACACCTGCGGGCCCAAACTGCCGCAAAGGTGAGTGCGAGAGCCACATGCGCTTGTCGACCATCTTGCAAAAGTTCAGCATCCGCTCTGCGAGCGACGCCCAGCGCCGGTTCAAGCTGATCTCAAAGAGCGCTCGGAAGATCCGAGCAGCCGACTGGTGAATGTGCGCCATGTCGGCGAGCAGCGCGAACCCGTCGAGCTTCAGCCGTGAAATGTACGCCTGGACGAGCACATTCACCTTCGCAGAGCCGCTGCCAGCACCGCCTGTGCCGCCTGCTGTCACTGCGAGCGACTCCTTCACAGGGACTGGGACGCGTTCAAGGAGCTTCACGAGCTCGAGCTTCTCCTCGGACCGGATCACGACGTACTTGAACTCGTTTGAGAGCGAAAAGAGCCGGAGGATCTCAATGTCCGACATGTGCGGCTTCAAGTACTCGTTGTACGTGCTGATCGAGTCGTGCGCAATGTAGTAGTGGCTCGCGACGCGGCCGAGCGCTGTGACTTGGAACAGCCCAGCGCGGCGTTCGTACTTGATGAGATTGTGCTTCGCGAGGACTGTTGCTGCAGAGTGGACGAGGTCGGTCCGGTACTGCAACAGCGTCGGGTCGAGCTTCCGGTCTGCGAGCGAGACGCCGTACAGCGCTGGGTTCCGGAGCATCCGGATAAACAGATACGTATACCCGAGCCACGTCGCGCCTTGCGCGACTGTCTGCACGCTCCCAGCGACAATCTCGGCGTTCAGGTTGTCCGCGAGCCGCGACAAGAGCTGCGACTCGACTGGGAGCTGCTGATTCATGAGCGACAGGTAGTACGTCAGCTGCGCGTGCTGCGTAATGATGATACCTTCGCCTTGCGTGTCGTACTGGACACGACCAGCACGGCCGAGCATCTGGAGAATGTCGAGCGGACTCAGCTCGCACCAGTCGCCCTTCTCAGCGTTGTACATTTGCGTCCCCTTGATGATCACCGTGTGCGCTGGCAAGTTCACGCCCCACGCGAGCGTCGACGTGCTCACGAGCACTTTCAAGTGCCCTGCTGCAAACGCATTCTCGACCAGCGTCCGGTCCTGGCGCTTCATGCCCGCGTGGTGGACCCCAAAGCCGTACGGGAGCATCTCCTTCAGCTCGTCGTTGCGCTCAATCTTGTCGGCTTCATCGAGCAGCACTTCACTCGACGCCGAGTTCGCACGCACGAGCTTCGCGAGCGTGTCGTTCTCAACAAACAAGTCGCGGATCGCTTGCGCAGTCGACACGGTCTCTTTCCGCGAGTGGACAAAGATGAGCACTTGGTTGTCCAGCTCGGCTTGCTCGAGGACCTTTTCGTAGCAGATCTCGTTCATGAGCGCAAACCGCTTGATCGCTTTCTTCTCCATGATGCCAATGTACTGCTGCTGGAGCGGCACGGGGCGGTAGCTCGCGTCAAAGTAAAAGAGCCCTTTCGCCGGGTCCACCCGCAAGAACGCCGCGACGTCTTCGTAGTTTGGCAGCGTCGCCGAGAGCCCAACGAGCCGCACCATTTGCTGCGTCGCTTCCACGTTCCGGATCGTGCGTGCGACGAGCGCTTCGAGCACGGGTCCGCGCGAGTCGTGGAGCAAGTGGATCTCGTCAATGATGATGAGCCGCACGAGCTGCGTGTACGTCCGGTCGTCACCCGACTTGCGCGTCACAATGTCCCACTTCTCGGGCGTCGTCACGATGATCTGCGTGTTAAAGAGCTGCTCGCGCGACAAGTTCTGGTCGCCCGAGAGCTCGCGCACGTGGATGCCGTACGCGCTCGTGAGCCGCGCCGAGAGGTTCAGCACGACTTCTTGGACGAGGGCTTTCATGGGCGCAACATACACGACTTTAAACGCGTTCAAGTCGACGTCGCCGGTCGTGGGGTCCCGCGCTTTGAGCACTTCGTGGAGGATTGCGAGCACTGCGACGTTCGTCTTGCCGGCGCCAGTCGGAGCGCACAAGAGCAGGTTCTCGCTCGTCTCGAACGCAGCAGGAAACATCTTGGACTGCACGCGATTGAGTGACTCCATGCGCGGGAACGCGGCTTGGGCCCACGCTGGCAGCGCGGCGATCCGGATCCGCGCCTTCTCTTCTTCAGCCGCCATCTTGGTCCGCACCGCCGGCACGTGCACCTCTTCGTACCCTTTCTTCTGCGCACGCCACGTGCCTTCTGGCAGCCGACACTCCTTGTTGCTCATGAGGTGGCCGCCGTCCTGGAACGCAAGCGCCTCGACGTCAATGTAATGCTGCGGCTTCTTCGCGACTGCGCCGGTCGCGTCTGTGTCGTGTGACGACGCCAGCCGCATCGCGACATTGTCGCTGTCGTCGTCGTCGTCGCCAGTCTCGCCACTGGCGTCCTGTTTGCCGCCACTCGCTGTCGCCGCCGCCGACGACGCTTTCTGCTGCTGGAGCTTGCGTAGCTTGTTCGCCTCGGCCCGTGACGTCGACTCCATCGCGCCAATGCGGTCCTGCATCCACGAGTCCGCCGACGCCGTCGCTGCGAGCTCTGCGAGAATCGCGGCGCCTTCGCCGTTGAGACTGTCGCTTGCGCGCATTTCCGCTTCGATCGCAGCTCGCTCCGTGTCGTCTTGCGCCTGCTTGAGCCGCGTACAGTAGAGCACCTTCGCACGGTTCTCTAACAGCAGCTTGATGAACTCAAACTTGTCGTAGTCGAGCAGCAGGACGAGTTCGTTCTCGCACGCGCTCAAGTCGCTCCCGGCTTCTTTCAGCACGCGGAGGACGCTCTCGGCCAGCGTCGCACTGCTCTCAGCGTCCTTGTAGAACTTCGAGAGCTCGCGCTGGAGCCAGAACGCGTCGATCGCGTGCGCACTCAGCCGGTACTTGGCCTCCTGCTCGTCCACGTCAACGTAACTATCTTTCAGTCGCATCCCGTCTGCTCCCTTGTCGTTCCGGCCACTGCTTCTCGCCGCAGTTGTTGACGTGTCGTTGTCGTGTGCGACAGTGTCGCTGTCGCTGTCATCGTCGTCATCGTCGTCGCGGACTTCGTCCAAGTCCGACTCTTCGTCGTCGTCGTCGTCGTCAAACACGACCGCGACGCCCATTTCCTTGTCCAGTTCGTCGTCGCCAGTGTCGTTGGTCCCATCGCTTCGTCCTGCGTCGTCTGCTGCTGCTGCTCCGCCTTTCCCATTGTTTCCACTGTCGTCTGCGACTGCAAAGTCCGTAATGCGCTTCCCAAACACCACGAGCCGACTGAACTCGTCGCTCTCCACGGGCTTGAGCAGCTGACGCACCTCGCGGAACTTGACGTCGTCTCGGTATGCGTCGTTCTTGAGGATCGCGAGCACTTCATCCGCAGTTCCAGCGAGGATCTCGCTCGGCTGCGCCCCCAAGTGCCGCGCAACGACGCTCAGAATCTCCTCGTACGCGTCTTGGCTCGCTGCGCTCGTTGGGCGGTACGTTGCGGCTTCAAACGCGGAGCTCTCGCGCAGAATGTTGGTCGCACCACCAGCGCTGTGCTGCTGTTTCAGTCGCTTCCGATGCGGCGCGTCGTCCTGGCGAGACGCGTGCGGCTCGACCGTCGCACTCGGACGCTTCCCTGGCGCCGCTTTTTGCGCGCGGTCGCCCATGCGCTGGTGCTGCAAGCGACCAGCGAGCGACTCGACCTCGCCCGTGGGCTCGTCGCGGCGGCGCCGGGACTCGCTGTCCGCCTGCAGCACGAGGTTCGAGTTCTGCAGGTACGCGTACTGGCGCGAACGCGCATAGTCCTCGGCCATCCTGCAGCTCCTCGCTCCGACCTCCGACCGATGCTTCTTTGCGATAACTTACCAAAACTTCGCGACCAATGGCGAGGGGGAAAATTGGGTACTGTATAGGCGAGATTTGTGCCCCCTCCTCTTCCTGCGGGATTATTTGTCAATCAACAGTACTGTCGGCTAAACAAAAAGATCGCATCAAAAATATGCCGTACGTGAAGGTGTCGAGCAACGTGGCGGCGAGCGCCGTGGACGCGGCAGCGACGATGGCCGCGCTCTCGAAAGCGGTCGGGTTGGCGCTGAGCAAGCCCGAGACCGCGGTCATGGTCGAGTTGAAGCTCGACCAGTCCATGTTCTTTGGCGGCTCGGACGCGGTGCGTGTCCTCACTAAGTAGGTAGGTATGTAGGTGTGGAAGGATGTGATGTACTCATGCGCTTCTTCGTATGGGACGGGGATGGTCGGCAGCCGTGTGCGATGATCCGTCTTCGCAGCATCGGTCGCGTGGACCCGGAGCGGAACCCGACGGTGCGGCGGGAGAGGAAGAAGGTTGATGAGAAGGAAAGAGCGGTAGTTGACAGACGATCTCTGCCTTCTCTCTCTTGTGTTGCGTGGTTGGTGACGGTAGACGGTGGCTGCACTCACAGACGTCGTGAGCAAGGCGCTGAACGTGCCTGCGGCCCGCATCTTCATGAACTTGGACGACGTCGACCGCACGAACTGGGGCAGGAACGGCAGCCTCGTGCTCGCACCATCGTCGACGTAATTGGGACGAGTGGGAGCAACGGGGAGCTGCGTGAAACACGAGGAGTGAGAACGAGTAGTGTGAGCTTTCATCTTGTCACGACCATTCGAATGCAGCGAATGAACGAGATACCTAGGAGCTGAGGCTCTGAAACTCAAAGTTGCGTGACGCTCGCGACTCGAGTATCAAGCTGACGGCTGTCGGCTACGAACTGTGTGTGTGAGCGAAGTGACGTTGGGGAAGTGAGTGACTCAGCGACTTTGTGTCCTTCGACTCGTGAGCTCAAGAAGTTCGCCATGTGAACATGAAGCACCTGCGGCCTCCATGAACAACTTCCTGGTAACGTAAAACATCAGATTATGGCATGAAATTGAATGCCTTAGCAAATTCGCCATATCTTCACAATCCCTAATCTAAATCGAGATCTTCGACCATTAGTAGAATCTGCTTTTTGCGAAGCACATGGTCAAAGAACTGCAATGCTTATTTGTTTGCATGAAGCAACAGCAAATCAAACGAAATGTGGAAGAATTTAATTTTTGACAACATCAATTTATGGCCGGTACAAATTGACTCTATTGTCTAGTGTTTTGACATTTGAGCAAACATAGTCCA